>JAUJYV010001479.1:0-17421 GCA_033995625.1 Ophyiulus pilosus
CGGATTGCTTGAGCATTTACTCATGTGTCGAATTAAGAAAAATCCCTTCAATTATTTCATGTAATGCCTAAAAGCAACCATCAATCAATTCAAATAAGGCAAATAACATTAGAAATATCGACCTTCTAATCTAATTAATGTATAATTAATTGTACGATTGTTTACGAATTATAACATCCGAGTCTTGCACTAGTAACCTTTGTTTTATGTAGGCTTCTGCATTATATCAGATAGAAACTTATTTTTAAGCATTCATGTTTAATGAGGACGTTTCCCATGTTTTTGAAGAATTGGATTAATAGAATTTATCTGTATACGAGAATTTGTATACAATTTTAAGTAAATGAACATGGTGGCGTACACATGTACAAGTGTAGGAACTCTTATTTCATGGCACTCGATTTAAATTATGGATCCTATTGTTCTTGAATACAAACAAGTTGTAATACTAGAAATGACACTTACTTGAAAAAGTCATATTATTTTTAAACTTCTTTTTAAATTATAAAAAACCGATATGACATACTATGCGGTTGACATATAAGCAGCAAAATAGAGTTCATGTTGCCTCTCTATTAAATAATTAATTACATCCACCTAATTACTGTTAGAGATTAGAATCAGGCATGTAACTGGCAAATATTTCAAATATAGGCCATGAAACGAGCCTTCTATTAATTTAACAAAAATATCCGAAAAAAAAATGTCGACCTTTCTGTCAACTTGGCATTATACACATTTAAATGTAGAGGAAAAAATGAAAATGGTGGCCTATTGTATTCTATTGAGGCCAAGAACCTCAACCTTAGTTATAGCTGAAAATAATTGATTACTTCTGCCACGATTGCCAATATATTTAACAAAATGGCGGCAAAAGTCATAAAAAATGTGAGTTTACAATTGGAACAAATAGAAAATACATACATACGTGTATTAACGTTGCAATCTTTTCTCCTTTTGCAAGAATAACTTGTTTTCAAAATGTAATATATTGAATGCCAGCGATTATTGCGTGATGCTTTTAAACTTTATGCATTGTGCCCATTGTGTATGCAGAATATTATACATTTTATTATCTATTTTTACGCACGTAATTTGAATACAAGTTAACAAGCTGCCTTAACTTTTGACATGGAAATGATATA
Source organism: Ophyiulus pilosus (assembly GCA_033995625.1). Taxonomy (NCBI): domain Eukaryota; kingdom Metazoa; phylum Arthropoda; class Diplopoda; order Julida; family Julidae; genus Ophyiulus; species Ophyiulus pilosus. Next base: position 1,146 of record JAUJYV010001479.1, read on the forward strand.
TTTGCCATTGTGGACCAATTAAGGGAACGGGAGTGAAGAATATACACATTGTAATTGCAGCCTATCAAAATAAAGTATAAAAAAACACAGTTGAGAACACCAGGGGCTAACTTTCTTTCTCAGAAACCATGACTCAACCGATTTTTGCGTTTATGTTGGATCAGTTATATCAATAATTTGAAAATTGGCCTTGATCCATTATTTGGAAGTATCTGAATACTGTTTTCTATAATAAACAATAAAAAAATTCCGTGGTGTCATTTTTATGAATTGTAAAATCTGCAGGAAATGTGAAAACTATTGTCTGTTTTGTTACTATCGGAACCTGCAGCAGGGCGGCTCATGAAAATGTGCACTATACTTGGGTTACAATTGTGCTTATTATGGTGTTGATAATCACACACATTTCACCTTTAGGTATAATTTCTGTATTCGCAAGTTGTGATCAGTGAAGTTTAAATTTAGATTTCTACCCTAAATAGAAGTAAATAGAATGCTTTTAGTAGTTGTGTATACTGTCCAGGGACGACCATGTCAAGTAATAGCACAATGGTTAAAATACCTTGGTTTCATTGTCTCAACTTGAAATCGAGAAACTGCATGTTTAGTAGAAAATCTAGTTTTTCAATTAGGTGCCACTCTACGTTTCTCCAGGTTGGAAAACTGAATGAAGTTGCACGAATCCTGAGGCAGTTTAATTTCTAAACTGACTACTAGGTGCCTAGTCGATCGGCGGTGGGTAGTGGCCAAATATTGTGCCAATTTTTATTTTCTGCATGACCTAATGCATTTCCAAATAAGTTTTAATTTCAATTTGATAAAGAATTCTTCAGCAATTTTTCTATGGCCAAATTGCTTATGATCTTTTATGTATTTTACGAAGGTCTTTTCAATAATGTGATTAAAGAAAACGAAATGTCCTTATGCGGCTTTGTAAGAATACATCTTTTCAACAATCGGATTTCATTTCTCATAGGAATTTTTCGCTTTTTAACGTGTATTTTTACACAAGTATACATTTATGGATAAAGGCATTAACAAAATAAAAGTTGCACAATGTAATTTTTCTTAAAGAAACTTGCCATCAATTGCTGGCTGTTTTCATTTTCTTATTTGTTAGCCTTTTCGATTTCTTCATCGTGGTTTTATAATATGTAGACCTTGTTACAGAAAAACCTTGATCACTCGCTTAGAAATTAATAGATCCGGGTGCTTTATGATCCTTATAATATAGCAGGCATGGAATTTATTTCTAAAAAGAAGTTGCTGCATTGAAGTGATGACGTTTGAGGTTAAACTAATTTGCCTTTAGGAAATCATTCTGCATTTTAATGATGTAGACAAGGATGAGTGGGACAAGGGGGGAGTGGAACTACGTGTTTACAACAACAGCGAAAAAAGCCTTATAAAAGACACGGAAAGTCTTGACTCCGTGCTCCGAAATAATATATTATAAAAAATGGGGGAAAATGAAAGTGAAAGTAGTTCAGAACAATAATGGCGTTACATTTCTTTGTATGCAATATTTTTCTTATCCAGGTTTCCTTCTTTTCTTTCTTTGCTGTGTCCAATTTTTTTTTATTATTTATTTCTTACAATATGTATATATGGTATTTTTTATATTATCTGAATTCGGCTAGTAACACGCAAACTTTCTTTGTATTTCACGGGAATTCTGTGTATAAAAAGTTATCCATCACCTAAATGTTCATACACGCATTTATGTGGGCTACCTGTTTTCTCTATTATTACCATCATTATTATTATGATTATTTATTATAAGAAGTTTATGCGGAAATTTGTATTATACGAGCTATACCGTGGTTGGGACACAATTAAGGCCAAGATTTGGTGAAGGTTAGCGCAGACCCCCCATTTTTCCTTTGAAATTCGCTCAAGCATGGGACATCACCCACACTGCACAGTGACTGCTGCTAAAACTGGCCAACTGATTTCTTCACCATCTATAAAATGTAGATTGGGTCAAAAAATCCATCTTTTGTTGTTCGGTCGAACGCAACCATTTCTAGATAAGTCGATTCTTGGAAATGCTTTTGCTAATTGGTCAGGATGAGCAACTGATGTTGTGCTCCTGCTCTGCTGCAAATTCGACAGGTGTAAAAAAGCCTTAGCACCTGAAGAGGAACCACTTGGATAATAAAGGGTGATGAAACTTGCCCTCTATGGAAGACCTGCGTGGTATACGCAGAACTGACAAATAGTTTATTAAAATTTGCAAGTCATAAGCGACTTTAGAATAAATGTCTTGGAGCCAAAACTTGAAGTGCAGTGCAACTTATATATTGAAACAAGCAGACTATGTAAGATATTTTTCATCAAAAAATTCAAAGCTATTTGAGACTTGATGTCTTGTTGTTTTGTCGACACTGATTTTATTTTCACTAATTCTTACTGAACGAAGAGGTTAAATCATACTTTTAACTAATATCTTTTGATTTATGAAATTGCTCCACAAAGGATAACATATCGATTCGTCCATCGGGTGTGCCTAGTCAGCTTTAGACAGCTAATATTTAATTAATTGCCCCAAATGTAGACATCTTTCTTTAAACTTTATTAATTTTTTTCCGTTGGTAACCTATATCCAATTGCGCTAATTTGTGATGCTGCCTTCTGAGTTAAAGTTTAATAACGTGATTTTGGCCAAGTTATAGTACATTGTTGAATGAACCATTTTCCAAAGCGCACCCAACCGTTGTATTGCATTCAAAATATAAATCTTACTTTTATGGCTGCGCTGATAATGCACTTCAACAAGTTTTTTTTCTGTCCGAATTTTGTTTCTTTACCCTATTTTGCAAAATAATACTATGTTGCATAGCAGTGTTTTATTCAGAAACGTTGTATTTTTATAATAATATTTTCCAAGATGTCAGTTAAACGAGATGAATTTGAAATTCTTTGAAACGTAATTATTATTAACTTTTTAATAAATTTGGTCTATATTTATTTAAGCAAAATAATCAATTTGATTAGTTTCGTACTCTTTGTAGAAAAATTGGGTAAATGTTCGGTTTCTCTAGACAAAAGAGCCCATGTACTCGCCCCGGATTTAATCAAAATGTTTTTTTCTGTCATTGAAATACTTCAGGACAAGCCTGAACAAATTGCATTCTGTCTTATGAAAAAAATATATGCTTTGCTAATTTGCACAAATATTTTCTGTCAGTATATAAAATCAGGTTGTCAACTTAGTTGTCTGCGTTTTGGAATGTATTTGGAGCACGTTTTCTTTGTTATTGGGCGTCAACCCATCTCTCTTAGCAGCTAGTTTCTAATTAAAAGAAAGAGCTAATTAATGGCCACCCATATTTTGGTTGTCATCCCAAAAACGTCCCCTTAGGAAACTTTTATCCTAAATTATATTTCAACAAATTCATGCAAATACACTTTAATCAGCCTTGTTATAATTAAGGACAGTGTGATATAGCATGTACATTTGGGTTTTTTAAATTTGTTTTGGGCGCGCCGTTAAACAAGCATGTCATTTTGATATGAATATTTATTCACGTATTTTCATATTCGTAATTTTTAATGTGCCAAATGGGTAAAATAATCATATCATGTGCGAACACTCGATAAACATCTGGAAATCTGACAGTGACTTTAAATTAATTAATTTCTAAAAAAAAAGTGTTACATGAAAAATTATAACTTTCTGCAAAAACAAATATCATAATTACTATTGAATACTGATGAGGAAACTAAGAGTAATTAATCCACGGTTTGTGGGTGAAATATGTAGTTGCAAATTCGTTTTGTCTTAAAATGTTGAACGAACATAATTTCCTTAACTACAACCTTAACTTGTAAGCATTTAAAAGATGCCACTTACCCCTACAATATAAATTCGGTGTCATAACTTACAATTTCATCAGAAAAAAATTAGCTAAATTTGCATTAGATTTTAATAATGTATCGTAGAACAGTTTGCACGAAAACCCATGATAACTGCTAAGATTTCTTCATGTTTTTGTAATTCTACTTGTAATGTACAATGTAGTTTGTGTGTGTCAGACAACACACAACATATCATAGAGCGTGCTTGCAAAGGTTGCAGGCATAAATATTTAAATAATGATAGTACGAATTACCATTCAGCTCCTTATGTCTGAGCTATATCATTGCCCTACATTTTATTATGAGTATATGAAAGTAATAGTTTTTTATGTAGATAATAATTAGACATCGCGTTTGATTACAATGGGATAAACGACATACCTCCCACCGCCATATCCCTTGTATCTAGCCTTCCTATACTTTTAAAAGAGTTCCCTTCTAAAAGCACGGCTATAGAAAACGCTCAGATCCAAGAGGAACACAATGGATTGTCCATGGACTGTTTTGTCGTTTAATAAGACTGTGAGAAACTCGGATAAACATAAAGGTGATCACGAAATGAAATTCACACGCACTAATTAGGACGGCTAGCGTGAAAAAGTATAGAGGGCGCGCTATATGCGTGCAATGGGATGAAGAATGGCCGGCCTACAAGAGGATCGAAAGTCAATTAAAGAATAGAGAATGTAATTAACCCTGGCAGGAACGAGAGAGAAAAAAAGGACAAGTTCTCGGTCGTTTTTTTCTACATGAAAATGACAGTCTCGAGTTGAACATTGGTAAACATTGGTCAAGTTTGTCTGAAAGTTTTGCATTACCTAGCAGTGGAGTCAAGTGGTTTTGTTTTGGAGCGTCCTTACCATCAACTCGTATGTTTGTAGAGTTGGAAGGTTTCACTGTCACTTTACCATATCAGTTCGAACCACTCTCATAATGAAGCATTCTCTGTCAAATTTCCTATCCTTGAGTTCAGTTACGACCAGGAAAACCATTAATAATTTTTGCTCCTGTGTTTTTATTTAATGACCTCAGGTAAATTTATGTTCCTCAACGTCCCCTTGATCTACATGTACAGTACTGTTAGTCTCTGATTTGGTTAGGCGTAATGCCAGCAAGTCATCATGAAAACAAGAATAAATACATAAAACCTGTTAAAATTCCAGTCTGCTATTGGGATACGCTGACATGCATGACGTCAATTTTGGCACACATGGTACCAATGAACAAAAAAAAAAATAAGAAGTGCAACCATGAAATGGCGGGCGTGTGCAGGTTCGGGCGTCCAGAGTTTGGCACTATTCTTCAAACATGTTGCCACTTTCAGCATGTTCACTTTGTGATTTATGGGATTCTACTATTAAAATCAGTTTTCCTGTAATGATTTACTCGTATTTAGCATCATTATTTTGAAAGGCATGGCCGGCTCTTGGAACACTCCTCACTGAAATGTTTTTTTCCTAACTTTACGAGGTCATCAGGTTTAAATAATGTAATGAAAACTTTTTCTTAACGCTCGGTTTAGATCATGCATCAAGTAGGCGCGAATAACAAGATGCATCATTTCACCATTATTGTAAATCGTCGATTAAAACCTGTTAATCGCAGATTACAATAAACATAGAAAGGTGCCGCTCTAACCATTAATACCTAAAACAGGGATTTGAAGTTAATTGAATGCACATTAATTAAACTTTCACTTTCTGTTTAGTTCCCTTAGAGAAACCAGTTTTAAACAATTCGTAAATATTTATCCAAATCTTTACACTTCAATTAAGCTGAAATCTATGTCGCTTTTTGAAATCGCGAAAAAATAACTTTAAAAAAAATGTCAACGCCATCTATGATGCATTCAGTGAAACCGCTTTACGCTCAGGATTTACAATGACAAAATGGTGTCAAATTATAAATTTACAAGGAGTTATAAAGAGGGCATTTGACGTGGCATAGTGGCTTTAAATTGACTTGTATGCAAATGTATTAAGTTTTTTGTTTTTTTCTAGAGCTGCAATTGCATGTTTCTAAATTCTCATTTTCAAAACGTGACTTTTTATCTATATTCGACGTAAGTTATATTCACCAACATATTTCCTCAATTACAAGGCAAACCGACACGCAAATGCAAGAAATGACATGATTAATCGACCTTATACATTATGATCACATTCACATGCACACAAAAAAAATGCCTTAAATTACTCTGTCCCAAAAACATCAAACTTTCCATGCATACAGAGCAGCCGTGCAGATAAAGATGTTAAAATTATTCCTTATACAATCTAATTAAATTTCAAGGTGTAGTGAAGTATGCCTTTTCTAGGTTAATAGTTAAGCGATAATGTTAATGAATTATTCTCGCTCAATAAAGAAATTTTCCACCGATAATATCACAATGGACATTCTCATTAGGTTGCTATCTTATTTTCCAATAAGGAACGAGACTTTATTATTCAAATATGGCAGGTAATCCATTCATATTCATCTTGTTTTCTTCTATATCTTACATCAACTAGGCCTCAAATTAATCCTTTGATGAGGGAGAAGGGATTCTACTGAATTTATTCAGATTGATGGTTGATATGTAAAGTACCAATTAGATGAGTTCACTGAATTTAGTACATCATTCGCTTGACACACTATTGGTGTTTATTAGCTTATTTTTCTGTTTGGAATATTAAAATTTACCTGTCGACACAAAATCATATTTTACAACTGATTTCAAATATAAACAGATAGCGTCCGTCTATGGTTTTATTTTTAATCAAGTATAAAGGTATTTGGGTGACTTCCCATAGTTCAATTTTTTATTTTTCCAGTAACTAGCAGTGGTCATTGTATTATTTATATCATTACATTTAATTCTGGTTTATTGATAATATGTTATTCAAAAATAAAATAAAGAAATGTTAACTTTAGTGAAATATAAAGTTTACACAAACTCGATTGTAAACGTTTGTTCAGTTTTGAAAAGCTCAACGTTGCCTTTGGTATATGTTATGCATTGATTGATATTTGATATACAGAATAGGTGCTACCAATGTCCGTGCAGTGGCCTTTGGCATGACACGCAACATTTTTCAGCCTACTTAATTAAAGTTCAAAACAGTTGTTTAGCCAAATGGCCGTCGGTTTTGCTTCCATTTTTGACATTCACCAACTGAAAGTAAATGAAATGTAATTCAGGGCATATTTGGCGGACATAACACTTTCACAGTTAAGGTGTGACTTGATATATTGTGTCTTGTCTGATTAGCAAAAAATAAACTAATTTCAGATGATGATGATGATCACCCTTGAAGTATAAATTTTCTGATAAAAACTAGTCCTCCCTTAGGCCAGTTGGTGTGCTAATCGACCATGACTGCACTTTTTGTGGTTTCTTTTTTTGAGAGTATGTGGCATCAACTGTCTCTGTCATGTCAGCGTATCTTTGTGCTGGTAGATATGAACTTAATTTAATATTTGTTAATTAATCCGAAGGTAACTCGTTGGCAGCATTTGCTGACAGATGGACGAGGTTACGTGTTCAGTTTTATCCTATCTGATGTTATCCATACAGATGATTGAACTACTATGTCCTATAGTTATAAAGCATTCTAATAAAGACAAAAACCTGTTATTCCGCAAATTCTAATACACTGTTTCCTCCTCATTTAGTTACAAATGACACTTTGAGATAACTGAAAATTCTTGATAATTTTCTGTGACCAACTTTCAATTGTTAAATGATTGAAGAAGAGGAGGATAAAAATTTCACATTTTCAAACAGAACAGAAATACTAACAGACTGGAATAACAAACTTTAATCGTGACACTAAAACCGGTGATTACTAGCGTTTTATGGGCTGTTTTGATTCGATCAATAACTTTGTTAACAACGGATTGGCACCATCATGATAATGGATTGAATTAAAAGGAAAACATCGTTCAATTTTAGTGCCTAATTTAACTTTTTGTTGTCTCCAGCTGAATTTTGGGTTCTGTGATCTCTTCAGCTAATCCCTGTTTAACAAAATTAAGAACCGAGGTCAGTAGAGCACGGTTACATGCTGTGTGTAGATTGCATATGTTGCCCTTTTATAAATTAACCTGAACATTGTGGGACGTTTTGGTATTTCAGCCATTTTGTTTCCTTTTCACGTAAATCCTTTGATATCACTAATGGAAATTTCTTGTTCTGAAAAAGTTGTTTTCTTAACCGCATTCTAACTGACATTAAGCTCGTTCATTTGTAAGCACACTAATTATTATTATTGTTATTTTTTTTATTCTTCAACATATAAACATGGAACGATTTCAGAAATTAGCTTTTAGGTTTTATTATTGAGATGAGAAACATTAAGAACTTCAATTTTATAATCCGTTATTCAAGTACAGTATGTTGGATTATATTTTAATGTATGTTTTAAATTGATCTCTTTTAGATAAAATACTCATAACATTTTCTTATTCAATATCTAAACAATTCATTGTTGTTTAAGTAAATACTTAATATTTTTTGTTTGTCACGATAACTTAAATAATCATTTAACCGTCATTGCAATGAAAAAGAATTTGAAGTGACCTTATTTAATACATTTAAGTCACCATGTACTTGGCAGTTTAGTTTATAAAGTATTTATAAAATGAGCTGTAAGACCAGTGCCATTGGGATTTTTTTTCTCAACATAATAAGAAAAAGGCTGTTTGGTCAACTAGAAATTCAATTTCATTTGAGTTTTTAATATCATATTTCTGTAATTTTCCTACATCCTTCACTGTTAAATTTATGACTGCTCTACATACGCATATTATTTGTAGGGCGTGAAATTAAATTTCATCTCTTGCAGAAGCACAAAGATGAATAGAGAGTATCTGTCAAGCGTGAAAGATAATGGTATTTATGAAAAACACAAGTCTGACAGACCCTGGCTCACTTGAGTTATATATCGATTTCTTAAGCCCAGAATTCAACATTTCATTGTGAGCAAATGTATAGCATTTCTTTACAAGTCGTTTCCACGGACTGGAATTAGTATGGAACGGCGAATTAATTGTCCTCACTTTCTTTATGCGAACAAAAAAAAATGTTGAAATCATTCCATTTTGAAGGTTGCTGACGTGTTTTTTATTCATTTTGTTTTCTGCACATTCATACATTTTCTTTACTATTATTATACTATATTGAATTCGTGCGTAGCTGCTTTTCTGTATTATGAAAGCATTTGTAGCTAGCAACTCCTTGAAACAACGCATACCCCATAATTAGAATTAACCAAAACAGCCTATTGATACAAATGTCACTCAAATTACCGGATTTTTTATTTTTTTTAACTGCACCAACACTGTTTACTAGCTAGTATGAACACTAGCTTCGCTTCACTTGCAATTCCAGATTGTTAATTTACATTTTCAATTACGTGTACTCGTTTTCTTTGTTGTTTCTGAAAACGTTGAAAATGGATTTTCAAAATAACTGGGATTTCTTCATTTCCCACAGTTGTGTTGGAAAAATGCTGTTTGCATGTTCAAAAAAGCACCATTGTGGAAGAAACATGCGTTTACCAGGCAGGTCCTGAATGCGGATCTTTGTTTTTAATGTTTTCACGCCTGTAAATATAATTGCAGGCTGAAAGAAGAAGTAATTGATGAAACGAATCCATCATTACAGATGATCGAGGTTCGTTAAGGTTAATTTATGGGCTTTGATCTATGTGTGTGTGAGCCTGTCATCTGGTTTTTCCAAATGACTATCGATTATTTTGAGGACAAGTTTCCCCATTCCAGAGCAAACTTTCAAATTCCTCCTCGTTACATATTTGATGGCTTTCCGGTGATTTGAAATTTTGAAACAAGTTACACGAAACCGATGCACTAGAGAATGTGGTCCACCTGGCAAAGTGAACCACTTGATGTACCCATGGCATGCTTTGACTTACGTGTGTATATGGGACAAGTTGTTTTTTTCTATTCGGAGCATATACAGAAGGAGTGCTGTTTTCATATGCAAACGCAATTTCTATTCCTACTTTACTCCCTTTATGAATCTGACCTGTTGTGTTGACCCCTGCCAGTGAAGAAGTTTATATTTATATGCTTTGTCCTGAGTATTTATGTTAACAAGCGGTTCTCTTCAAATTGTGAATGCTGCATTTCCTAAATTTAAATTCACTTTTGCTCTATTCTTGCCAAGGAGGCTACCGACTCATTCAAATGGAGAACGTTTATGTACAGATGAAGAATGGGGATTACTGAAACGATTTGAGAAATCTATGTTTGTTTTGCCCTATTATTGAACGGGCTTCGAGTTCGTCAATGGTACACCAAACCTTTAACTCAACCAGTTTGATTAATTTAAACCTGAATGGATTTCTAAATTAAAATGGTGTCTTTCTGTTTAATAACGTAACACTGATGCCCTTTTTTAATGCAGTTTTTTTCTTCAATGTTATTGCTCTAAATAGAACATCTAGTAGTGGTCCTATTTGAAAAGTTTCAAGAAAATTAGCATATTCGTCGGTTACCATCACAGACTCTTTTTATTTTTCTAAACGCAAAATTCAATTTTGTATTTATTTTCGTGTTTATTGCAAATGCGTGCTTGGAAGTGAAATTAAATTTGTGATGAGATCGTAAATTTAAGCCGGCAGGACACTTTGAATTTTACATTTTTTTTCAATTCTTTTTTTTTTTTTTAATTTAGTCTACTTGTTGCTAGTGACCCTTTAAACTATGCGTTTCAGCCTAAAATTATCTTTTGTTCAGTCCTATTAACATAATTTCTTCCGCTTCTGACAATTTCACGTTGCACATCTTGATTTGGAAATTTAATTTGCTGTTTTCTATCAAATTTTATTATGCATTTTATAGTCGGAAAAATTAATGAAATTCTTGAAATGTTTTTAACCAGGTCTGAAATGGTCAACGTCCCCCTATACTAGCTATATTCTGCATTTTTCGCTCTACTATTTTTTACGCAAATGTTAAATTAAAATATCGGAGGTGGAAGCATACACGTGCTCAAGATGACTTGTCCTGTATTAGGTACCTTGACGTTCCTCTGACATTCCATTGAAGTTATAATACTACAAGGCACTTACAGTATTTGAATTTATCAATTATTTTTTTTCAAAATAGAGAGATTGAGCCAGCCAACGCCTTAACGTTAACGTTAGAGGCGGGAAGGGAGGAGCCACATACTTAACTACCCAATGAACTAACTGAACGTCATGAGTGCGCATGCGTGGTTCTTCCATTCCCGCCTCTAATGTTAAGGCGTTGGCTGGCTCAATCTCTGTTATGTTTTAACTAACGTTTTATTCTACGTATTGGTAATTACGTCCTCCCGACGATCATATCGTTATGCAATTTCTGCCTCTGATTATAACATGTAGTTTTTATCAAAAATTGGGTACGAAAATACTAAGCCTTTTTATTTTTAAACTTATTGAAAACTGGATTATAATGGCTATTCATGAGTTTTCGTATGTGAGCCATTTAAAATGGACAAAAACGTTATTTCGTTTTCAAAAAAAGTAAGCTTAAAAATCATTATTTGCTTGGTTTGCTATCAAGAAGGTCTACTTTCGCCCTATAGTGTTCTTTCTTCTTTCTACAAGATTTTATTTTTCAAAACTCTGTCACAGTGACCCTGTAACATAAATGGGAAAAAATGGGCTGGTGTGGTTTCTGTATTAGATTTTTGTATTTTTTTTTTTACCAAAAAGCGCATAACTTATTGACCACAGATGGTGAAATGCAGGTTTATTTATGCAGACTTTTCTGGGTGGAAGAAAAACTGAGGAATGTATTGCAATTTATTTGCTATAAAAATTGTAACGGAATTCTCGTGCTAGTTTAAATTGACCTTATTTGGTACAGGTTATAGGGGGATATTTCGTGTTTTATGAAGGTTTAAAGACAACTATTGGTGACGTGGAAATGTGTTTATTGATGTAGCTCTGCTTTGCCGGTGTAGTTCATGGATAGGTAGTTTGGTTAATGTGAAATTGTAAAGGTATAATAAAAAGTGCTATGTTTTACGTGTTGAAAACTTGCCTTCATCAAAGCGATGATATTTTGATTTATTTCACTGGCATGCAAATCTGATGTGAACCTTGACGATGAGGGAATATAAAAATTACGTGGTTAGAACATATGGCCAAATTAGTTTTTTTTTTACATATTTATCTTTTCATAATTCAGCTATTCACACTGGCATCCCGTGAAGTTTTATAAAAAATAACCATATCCTTTCCTGAAAGCCTCAAAAAAGATATATGTACCAAAATGTATTTTCAATTTATATTAAATCAAGGATAACGTTAAGGTTTTATGTTTGATTATCTTGAAGACATTTATATTTCATGGTATCGATTTCATGGTCAGTAGTCATACTTAAAATGCTTTAATGTGATCCTTGGAGTGTTAAGGAAGCGTGTTAAAATACCAGAAATTTAATTTAAGGTGTTTACATTGAGGACAGTAATTCTTGAATTTTTTTTCCCTTAAAAATATGATTGTAAATGTTACACTCACCCACCATGAGATGTTGTTTGTGCCAACAATGTTATTTCCTTATTTTTCTGAGACAGCCTCAAGTGGTTGGTAATTTCAATGCGATGACATGATTCTTAGTCATTCTCCTAAACAAAACCTTTAATAAGTGCATTGTTATCAGTTGACATGGAAAAAATGTACATAAAACCTTTAAACCTACATGATGCCATGTGAACTAAATATGTTTTCTGAAGGCAAATCATGTTCTCTAATAATTAATACACGCAAGCCATGAAAGATGACTGGAGCATGCTTGGAACGTGCCATCGTTATTGAAAATTTGCATTACAGTGAAGTTCAAGTCTAGGAGTGCAGTACTTGGATTATTCCAAAAAACTATTTAAACCACATTTATATTCGCCTAATAGTATTTTCTACACTCGGCTAAAATATGTTCTGTCAAGCTGTCCAGTGTGTGCTATGACAACTAAACAATTTTGATATAAGGCATAACGCTAGTTCGTGATGCTATTTTTTAAGTAGACGATGGACAATTTAACAAACTAAATGGCTACTTACAAGATTATTTCTGTGAACATTTCTGTTAAGAAGGTCAATATTATTTACTATATAGGCATTGCAAGAATTAAAAAGTATACTTTATAGTTTTATTTCTTTTATTATATTTGTGTGTTAAAGCAAAGAAGGTCAATTTTATTTACTACATGCTTGCAAAATTAAAAGGAATTTTTATAGGTTATTGAATATATTACTGCAAGTTTAACACGCAGAATGAATACAAAATGAATACAAATTTCCTGAAGTAATTCGAGCAATTCTTTAACAAAATGTGTTTTTTTTTATTATAAAATCATCGTATTTTTAATCATCATTGCGAGGTTAAAATCTTAAAATTAACGACTTGATAGTTTTAAAAAATTCAAATATTGAGCTTCATGACCTAGGCAAATTCTTCCTACTACTAACTACTGTAAATTATGAAAAACTATTTTTACCAATAAATGTAACCATTTTGAGTACACTGATTAGGTTAGTAATTGTGTTAAATTTTTTTTATCATTTAATTATACATGTGTATATACTATATATTAGGTTGGCTCTTAATTTGATGACACACAACTATTCTATAAGTTTTGTTTCACTAAGTAGGCCTTTGCTTTCAATATTTACCTGGCCTAGAATGCAGTCTTCTAACACCGTGATACATAATAAAAATAGCACTATTCAATAGTTAGTGTAAATTGACAACTCTAAACAAGTAAATAGGAGTAGACACCTGTTGTTCACTTTACTGTCATCCTATTTAGCTGGGTGATGAGTTGAACAGCGTTTTGAAAGGGGCCAACAACAAAAAATGTAAAATATGTTCCTCTTATTAATAATGATAATGAAATGCAACCAGCTCACCCCCTAATGGCTTTCGATTTAGATGAAAGAACATTACTGGACGTATAAAAGGAGCCATATTGTCTTTTTAAATATTTTTTTAGTGTTTGTATGTTGGTGACCCGAATGGCGAATGTGGTTTATGGATTTTGGTCTTATTTAGGCTGAATAATTTGTGGACGTCAGTGTATTGTTGTGACGTCATTTAGTCTTATTGAGGAGACCTCAATTTGTTTCACTCGCTTATTAATCGAACTGTAATTATCACGGATGCATGTCATTGACATAACTGAAATTGGGTCTAAATCAGACGTTTCATTCAACCTCTGGTGGCAGTTGAGGCAAATCAAAAATTCTTTCCTTGCAAATGAAACCCTTTTTTAATGAAAATGGAGCGCCGTTTTTGTCCCGAGGTTGTTGACATGGAATGTCGATTAATCTAATATCGGACATGCGAACCATAATGTATTCTTTTGAGATTCCTATTACCTAATTATACACTGGTTATGCATGCAAAATATAAAGAACACCTGTAAGCCACCTTATGACTGTAATCGATTCCCTCATCCAACCTTTCTTGCACCACAAGTCGGGTTTCTAATTCAGGTTTAGTAAGGATTTTTATGGATTTTCATTTTACAAAGGGTTTTGCAAGGATTTAAAATTTTTACATTATTCAAACATTGGCATCTATCTTGCAAATTGTTCAAACGAAACAATAAAATAGTGTGTGAACTAAAGAAACTTTTAAATAAACATTTGATAGTTTAGTATTTAGAGAACATTTCTTTCATGGTTTCATAATGGGTATCATTAAAAATATTTTTCAAATGGTAATTATCATGATTAATGGATATTATTTATTTATTGTAGATTTATTCAAAAATGTATTTTTACTTAAAAACAACTAGTGCTTGGTCTGGGTTTTGTCTCCTAAGTATTGATTAGCGTACTAAAAGGTATCAGCCAATTATCATGTTATTATTATGATTAGAAAAAAAAACCGAATTTTTAAAAAAAGCCCACGAGGAAGTATCTCATTTTATATTCTTTACAACATCATGATATGACTTTTATTATCCTCATTTGATGATTCAAGCATGTTATTAATTGAAAATTGATTGTCTAAACTAATCTTGGTAAGACAGAAATGATCTTGATTGATATTTTATAGACCTACTTCTTCTATGTCTTCCATCGATCATTGTTTTAATTCACGATGAAGTAGGTTTTATGAAAAATTAACAGTAACTTTGAAGACCTGTTTAACTATAATTAACTAAGCTGAAACTTATATCCAACTGCATTTGTAATTGCCGAATTCTGACTGAAGGCTTAATTTGCAAATTAGTTTGGAATTAAGTAAAACAAGAGGCAATTAAATCAAATTCTGACAATCTCAACACACCTATGGATCACTAAACAACACTTTTTAAGTTACCCCATAAATCTGAAATTTTAAGATATTAATTTTTTTTAGTCTTATTTCGAGTTTGGTCTTTTGTGGCCTTGTAAATCATAAGTGCGCATGGTCAATAATATCAACTTAAAAGTGCGCAATTGTAAAAAATATATATATAATAAATATTTTAGTTTAGACACCCCCTTTTTATGGCATTTTACTTTTAAAAAGCATTTATTTCTTTTTATTGTACTTGGCATAATGCACTGTTATATGATGCATGCATAAAAATAATTTTGGATTTGCTTATGGCCTTAAAGCTTTAAACATCGATTTTCACCACCTGCTTTTTATGGTATTCAAATAGGTGTATTTCTTAATTGAACCAAAATCTTCTTGTTGTTATTGTTGTTTCTTGAAATCCTTTTAAGTGCTTTTAAATTTACTAAAGGGGTTGATGAGCCTAGAGCTGTAAGTCAAAAGGAAGCTTTTGATACGAAAATATTTGCAGAAATTTATAACGATGCTGCAGGGATTGCAACTGGCACTTAGTAGTCAAACGAGAAGGCTTTTTAGCTTAAGCAAATTCAAGTTTGACAATAAAAGCATAGTCTTTGTAGTTTTTCGGTATGCTATTTTAATGTAGGTTGTTTTGAAGTGTAACACTATGATAGCTCGTTATTGTTATTGTTTAAGATGGACCATGCACTAAAAGTGCTATACATAAATTCAAAATCCAAACTGCACAGAACAATGTTCATCCCTCATTTATAGCAGCTATAAACTGATGGACAATGGGTACTGTTGAATATAACACTTAAGCCATTTCATCGAATAGCACCTTCCTCTAATAACATTCCTTTTTTAATATTTGAAAATAAAAATTATAACCCACATCCTTGAATTTTCTTCATGGGCAAACAAACAAAACTTTCTCTGTCAATTTATACGTAATGTATAAAATGTGGGGAGGGTACTGAAGAACTGGAATAAATTTTATCAAATTATAACTCCTTTCATAATGTCTTGTATGCTAAAATACTTGTAATATAAGAAAACTATGTAATATTTTAATTTGTTCAGTTTTCTTCAACACAGGGTGTTATATAGCACACTATTATACATGTTTAT
>JAUJYV010001480.1:0-17400 GCA_033995625.1 Ophyiulus pilosus
TTGACAATTTGGCCCTAATAAATGGCTGCCCAGATTAACCGGTGTCCAGATAAAGCGGAATCCACTGTATTTGGAAATAATCTGCATTGATAGCATTTAATTCACAAGTTATAGACAAATGCAATAAATGCAGCTTTCAGTAGCCGAATTTTTTCTTTTGTTGGACCCCACTACACGTAAATAATGAAAATTATTTTGGAAAATATACAATTGATTTTTTTAAATGCGATACCATTATTAATGCAAGTAGATTCCGTTATAAAGATGGTAATAGTCAAGACAAGTTTCGATTTATTGCATAACCATCTGAGTGCAAGAAGGCCATTGAACATACTGATAACTTGCATTTACAGTTAGGGGCCCGTATACGGGATTTGTTTACCTACCGTTAGTTTGAAAAGCTTAATTTTGAAGCGTCTAACCCTGCTTGTCAGCGACCCGTAGCGAATTCTTAATAATATTTGTATCTGATGTTGCAATAAGGCATGAAAGGTGACCTACAACAAACCTGGTCACCAAACCTGATTGAGGTAGATAGCCGGTTCGATTGGCCTCTGGGCCATTTCGTGGAAATTCAATATACCCAATGAGCGTGTTGAACAGATTATTTTATTAAAAACTAGAGCTTTCACCCTCAAACCTCAAATTAAGAGAATAATGCTTAGTTCCCCCAGCCCTTTCACTTCTTGTCATTGCCATCGACAAGATCAACCACAACTTTTAGACAAATGGAATCGTTGTGCAAATAGGTGCTTTTTTCCAATTTAGTGTGAGAAATAAATTCAGGGATACCAAAGCCAACGTTCCTTTCTGACTCTGGCTTCTGGCACCATTTGCTGAAATTGTGACCCATTTTCTTAGGGTCCACCTGCACTATCAAGTTATCCTTCTTGTTCACGTACTTCTGATCCAATAAAGAGAAAGTAAATTTGCTTTTGAAGGGCCATGTGAGAAGGTCGTCGAAGGGCCCTTTCATGATGCAGATGTAAACAGAAAGATGACTGCCTTCACCGTCGAAATATCCGTTCAGGTATGCTCGCATGCAGAGTTTGTAACCGTACATGTGAGTGAAAAAGGGTGGGCTATAAATCTCCTTTTCAAGACCACGGATGGCCTGATGCTTTCTTCTGGTGTAGTCTCCAATTTTCCATACGAATGATCCGTTATGGGTCTCTTTCAGCCAGGGGTTTTCCATATAGTCAACGATTTTGACCCAGGTTAGTTGCTGGGCTGTTAGCTTCCTGTTGAACTCGTCCAACTGGGTGATTAGTTCTTCCACGTTTTTTGACGATTTTTCGCATATTTCCAAAGTCTTGGTCTGTCCCTCTTCTATCCTCTTATGGTTTACTTCTAGAGCTTCTAATTTCTTGTAGTGAATCCGAAGGGAACTCTGAAATACTTCTATCCTGTCTAATATGGTTCCTGCAAAGTTCAAATGTTCGTTAAGTGTTATTTTTTAAACATCTTTAGTTCTTTTCCTAAAGAAAATTCTTTACAAATCCTTAATTATTTAACAGTGAAGCAGGAAATATAGAAAATAACCAACAGCTGATTACAGTCAAACCCGCTTAATTGCACAGCGACCCTGCAAACCGAAAATGTGCAATTAACCGGTTTATGCAATTATCCGGGTACAATTTCATACATAAAGTTGCACACGGGCTTGTAAAATATGTGCAATTATCCGGTCTGTGCAACCGGTGTGCAATTACGCGGGTTCGACTGTATATACTGTAGTTTTGATTACCTGCAACTTGGTTAAGGAAATCTTTGGACACCATTTTATTTTCCATGTCATCTACTCTTTGAATGAGCTTCTGCATCGTTTCCAGGAGCTTGTTGACGTAATTTTCATCTTGTTCCTCAAATTCATTGGAATGAAAGTTGCTAAGGCTTCCCGTTTCACTGATTTGGTGGATTATTTCTAATTCAGACATAGATTTGTGTTTCGCTTTCCACATATCAGACTTAATTGACGACCTTTTTTTCACTAATGCTGGACTCTGAAAATGTTGAATATATACATCACCAAACTCCTCGGCAGTCTTTACCAATGCATTGTTTGTCAAACCCCAAGTTTTATATCTTTATACTGTCAATATATACTTACATAAATTGAAGTTGTTGATTTGCTGTGGCCGTGTTGAATTAAATGGTTTACGTTTTGATTCAATTGCTGTACTTGGCATTGCAATTCGATTAGAGCGACACCTTTATCCTGACCCAAAGTCTTTACTGGTGGCAATTCCAGCTGGGATGCAGATGATTTGACATTTTGAAGGGACCCTATTCTTTTAATTTTCTGATATGAAAATCGAAAGTATGTCATGAAAACTTTTGTGCAAAACAACGGGAGGCAATCAATTTTGTCAGATAGTTTGTGGGGTTAATATTCTACAAACCTGCTGCTCTGGTACTGCTGGACAAGAACTGACAATGTGCTGAACAATATTTTTTCTGGATACAGTATGTCCACATTCTTTTGGACAATAAACTGGCAGATAATTGCAAACATTCATATGGTCCTATTGTAAAGATAGGCAATTAAATATTTGCATATATTCGATTGTTAAGAAAAAAAGTGCAATTATACTTGCAGTGATCTTTCCTAAGGCAATCACGGTACTGCATCCATGCTTTTGGTATGGGCATCTAACCGGTAATGTGCGCACTGCCTCATCAACTTCGCTTTGTAATTTTGCCTAGAATGAAAATTTCGATTTTTGTCCCTAAATTTGGCAAACTCAACTTTTTTAAATCAATATTCGATTTTTAATAAGCTTACCTCTCCGATAATGATTGGCGTACCATCCAGTGGGCATTTTTGAAAGCCTCTCATTATTTCGTTCATGCATCTCCAACATAACAAATGATTGCACGCAACCCGCCAAGAACTTATTGCTGCTTGTCCACAGTTGTCACAAAGTAGTTCTAGTTCCACTTCAAAAGCAAATTCCAATGTTGGGAGCAAACTACTGAGCAGAAACGTGCAATCATCCATCTTAAATACTGAAGAAGATGAAATTGAAAGATATTATGATATACAGTACATTAATATGTTTATTATGGTGCTGTACATACGAGCAATACTTGGATAAAATGCTCTATTTAGTAAATTTCCTTTGAATTGAAATTACCATAAAAGGGTTACTTTTAAGCTCAACCAAATCACAGCTATAAGTTTCAAGAATTTGTAAGAAAAAATAGTAAACAAAATCCGAACAAAGTTCTGACATTTTGTAAAACAAGTTTCTATTGATTTGAAGTGTTCTCCAAAATAGCTTGTTTCCTGTTTTTTCCTCTATATCAATAACAATTTTCCTGTCTAGTAAATCTCACAGTTCCGATGTGAGATTTAAATTTGGCATATTTCCAGATAAACTATTAGGACTATGGCATTGTATTGATTCAGAATTTCTTGAACCAGCTACATGTAGCTTTGATTTATTGTTGGGTCATTACCTCTTGAAATATGAACCTGGGCAATACACTCTTTTTGACAGTGGATAACATCAAATATTTGCACATGATATATATATGTTACTGGTATGGTCTCAATTACCCCCAAAGTGTCAATGCCTGGCATATCATGATTGAACCACCTTCACTACACGCATGCGCATTAAATTTGCATAAATTCTGTACAAATCAGTTTTCACTTTTCAACTAAGATGAAATCCATTCCTTGACCAACTCTGCATTGGTTCTTAGAACTTGCAGATCATGCGTACAATAATATGACAACATGTCATGTGTGCAACAACTAAATTAATTAAATCATTTCCATGGGAATATCCCCTGGGAATATTGTGTATTTGAGCACACAAATAATAAGTTTTACAGCTTTGATACCTAAATAATGGTTATCAACTGATATCTATCAGTTAAAACTTTTTTTCTAACAATGGCAGCATGCAATCGTTAGATTTCAGACTGTTTGCCAAGGTCTGTGCAAATAAATATATCACACAAATACGGCTCGCAAATTCAAATGCTTGAAAAGGATGTTAAGATTACGTATTGTTGCACTACAGGCGTTTAGCAATTTCTCAATTGTGTGCTCAACGCGTGATCTCACCCAGTAAATAAAGGCAACACTAATAAAAAAGAATTGCACAGAATTACACTCGTTGTATTTCCAAGTATTTACCCTTGACCCGAATTTCCAATTAATGTGAGCTATGACTATATTTTTAAAATATGCATTTCCTATCATGGGATTAACTATTTGTCTCATAAGTTTTAATTCACAAATTACCCTTCCATATTTCAGGTTTTTTTAAAAACTTCGCGTACAAGAGCACTTGAAAATTCACGTTTTCCTAGATCTTTATACTTACCTTAACTTTAATGGCGGGAAGGGAGGAGCCACGCATTGAACTACCCAATAAACTAACTGAACGTAATGGGTGCGCATGCGTGGCTCTTCCCTTCCCGCCATTAAAGTTAAAGGTAAGTATAAAGACGTTGGCATGCGAAATTTACTGTCTAATGCCATTACTGTTTAAAATTATATTTGGTAAAACATCTTGAAAGGTCAGTGTCTAAATTTATCCAAAATCATATCTAATCGTATCATTGATAGATTTTAGGGGGAATCCTTGAACTTGGGTGGGGGATATCCCTCTAACTGAAGTTAAGCACTTCAAGCACTTAGGAATGTAGGAAATAATCTAATGTAACCTGTTTTTATAATATTTTAAAAAATTCATTATTTTGAGCCCACACGTTTAGAAATTTGTAAAAATTTCGGATTTCCCTCTTTGCTGATAGAAATTTGAAGTTGAAATTTGCATGCACATGGACATTTTTCATTTACAAATAAAATTGAACTGAACCCTTGAAGTAAATGATGGAACAACATTGGTACTTACTTTATTCTGACACTTACTGCTTCCATATGGAACAGAGCACTGTTTATTTCAAGGCACACCAATAGTCATAAAATCAGTACTTGACCTCTGCATTTAGCTACCTGATAAACGTTTGTCTATCGTCTCCAACTACAGTAAATCACTACAATCCCCTTCCAAGACAGCTAGACAATGTATACACTTCCTAATATTAGTCTCACACCTTAATGCTGAATTCACTAGAGCATTCATCCATTCTCCTCCTCAAATGTTATTGACACTAAATGTTATTGTTGGAAATACACATGAGAGGCTTACTAATACCAGATTTTCGTGTTCTTTTATTAGTTGATACACCATAATGTGAAGTGTTTTTGTTATGAATTTCTAATGAACTTGCAAACGTAATTGCTAACTTTTTTCATAGTAAGTTTTTAAAGAAACTTATGAATTTTGATGGCAAAGAAATTAATTAACCTGATTTAAATGTTCATAACAATTGATAACGACGAAATAAAACTTGGATGATTTTACCAAAATTATAAACATAAAAGTATTCCAATATGTTTGTCGAAATTGTTAATATTTTGTGACAGCGTACATGTCAAAATCATGACGTTTCATACTGTTGGAAAGCGACTTGTAATCTTCCAATTGTATACTGAAAATGTTTAAAATAAACACCAATTCTTACCTTTCAAATATGAACAAATTTCCTGAATTTGTATCCTAGTTTGTTGGTGTAGATTGGTGACGTTTGATGACCCAGGGTTTCAAACCCATCTGCACTGTTCCCACACGTTTGAGATCCGTGAACACCACCTGTAATGGCAAATGATACGTGCAAAGCTACTAATTGTTGTGATAAGATACAGGGATCACATCAATATTATCATGGTAAAAAAAGATAACTGTCGAACGTTAGAAAAATTATTTATATGAGCAATTGTCTGATAACAAATGACAACATTGCATATTATTTTAGTCATTGATTTTTGGAAGTTGGTTTCTGGGAAGCTAGAATACGGAAATCTATTATAGAAATAAATAAATATATTTAGATTACCACTACACAATTTGAAAAATCGTTTTTTTGGCCCCAGTAACAACCACATCCATTCTTTCCCTGCAATACTGTGTAGATGACGGCATTTTTTAATGCTTATACATGTTTCCATATGCAATGTAAAGTTAAACATTTATACAAATATTCATACTTTGAAATCTCGGCACTTCGAGTAGCTTACGAGGCTTCACGATCGTTGTCTGGAATGGTTCAAGGAGTAGCAACTGATGAAATTTTGAAGTAGGCTATACCAATCGATCACCATAAACAAACAAACAATCATCATGCTGCTATTTACAAATCTAAGCACACGTTCCTTGTGGGACTAAGCCCAGGAGCAATTTTTATTAATTTTTTGGATGAATTACCATGATTTTCTGTAAAGAGAGGAAGGAGCAGGGTAGTGGCCGAATTTTAGAGGAACTATCATGGTATTTGTCAGGATACAAATGTGGAAAAGTGTAAAAACCATAGTCATGGTAGGTGACCTGGGAATTGAACCCAGGGTTCACCCCACCTAGCTTGAGCCATCCACAAATGATATCCAGGTGAGGGCTCTTAAAACCAAAATTTTTGGTTTTTAGAACTTTACTTTATTTGCACTTTGCAGGACAACTTGGTTCTTATTGATAGCATGTTTCATTTAGGCCAGTCCATATTTGTTATGCTGCTTAACTTATTGGGGTTTTGTCCTGATTTTTTAATCTAATCTTTTCGGAGATTCGTTGTACACCACCAAAATCAGGTTATGTAAGATGAAGTTTTTTATTATGCAATAATGTAACTTCATCAATCATAATTGTGTTAAAGTTACCTAGGGCCAATTTGCAAAATAAAGTTTGTTGTGATGTGTGGACGTGGCAAAGACTTATACTTTGTTTACTATTTACAGTACACGTAGATCCAGAAATTTGCTGAAAAATGGAGCGTTTATTTAAATACTTAATAATTATTGCCTCAGCTATTTCATTGAGTACGTTTACAACCTATTTTTTCATTGTACAGTATTATCACTACT
This sequence comes from Ophyiulus pilosus, assembly GCA_033995625.1. Lineage (NCBI taxonomy): Eukaryota > Metazoa > Arthropoda > Diplopoda > Julida > Julidae > Ophyiulus > Ophyiulus pilosus. The sequence continues at coordinate 6,938 of JAUJYV010001480.1, forward strand.
TGGAGTTTTATAGATCTTTGAGACGACTTGTGTGTTTGTTTCTTGCAGCAAATAGCTTAGAATGTTATTCCTGTCATGAACAAGATGGCAATGAAGGCAAATGCAAACAAAACGTCGTTCAATGTGCAAAAGATGACGATCACTGCCTTTCCACTGTCAAGTGGGGAAGTAAGTCTTAACGAAAAACAGACTTTTATAATATACATTTTTTGATAACATGTGCAATGCAAATGCTGGTCTTTATCTAGAATTATCTAGATTTTCTAGTTTGATTTCTAGTTTTTGAACATTCCAAAAATAGTTTGCGTCTTGTATTGTGAAAAACAATATCCTATTGTCACAATTGTCATAAATTGAAATGGTTTCTATTCAGGTACCCCATATTTTACCGAGGGAGCTCCGAAGCAATATTTTATATCCAAACAGTGCGGCAACAAAGAACTGTGCAAGCAGAGAAAGGAAGAAACCAATCCTAGATGCGACCGCATTTCATATAACGACTGGGAATGTGCCGAGTGCTGCCAAGGAGACAAGTGCAATTTTTATGTGACGGTTTGTAAAACATAATTTCATTTTACTACAGTAAAATGTGGATACTTTGGAAAAGTTGTCGTTTTGTCCTGGTGGAATGGCTTATTTGGATTTCTATGGCGCTTTTTCAGCTTATATGGACATACATACATCTATATAGGACATACTATGGTATCTCTATAGATGATGGGAATATCCCTGCATCTGTTAAGCAAAGAGTAAAAATGTGGTCATGTTTGAACATGAGTAGGGTTGAATCAATTTGACCTAGTTGGTTTGGATCAAAATTATTGAACAGCTTTTCAGAATTCCAAAAATTGTCCCAAAGTATCCACATTTTGCTATTACAGTAGATTACAGTATATACAGTAGAACCCACTAAAGAAAATTTCTTTTTCGACTTTATAAAGTCGGACTTCTTCCACGGGAAATCCCAAAAGTAAATGCAATAGAGAGTTTGAGCCAGCCAACGCCTTAACGTTAACCTTAACGGCGGAAAGGGAGGAGCCACGGACTTATTTACCCAATGAACTAACTCAACGTCGTGCGCACTCATGACGTTCAGTTAGTTCGTTGGATAGTTAAGTCCGCGCCTCCTCCCTTCTTAAGGTTAACGTTAAGGTGTTGGCTGGCTAAAACTCTCTAATTATAATGTAATTTTCCCTTTTAATAAGTTTTCGAGTCTCAATCCATGTATTCGCCTTGATTCAAATGTTAGCCTGTACATTATGTACAATGCTGTAACAAGAGGTTTTCATATGGCTTTTAGAACTTAAAGATGAAATATTTGACATCTCGAACCAGATAGATATCTTATTGCTTGAATGTAATTTTTCTTTTTGTAGTTGGGCTCTGCCACTGTGAAGTGTAATTGGACGATCATCTGTATCACAATTATTCTCTGTATTTTGCAATACAGAAGGTTTTGCGCCAGTTAGGCTGTTTTTTTTTTATGAAATACTACAAACGGAAGTTCATTTTAAAGTATATGACCGAAAGACATCCTTTTGGGGATTTTGAATAGATTCCTGATGTTATGGTTATGAAACCATGAATGCTAAATGGTAGAAACATTTTTTTTATTCATTTACTTCTTTTAAGGGGAAGATAATTAAATTTGAAAAACAACTTTTGTTAAAAATAATAGATATACTGGAATTTTATGAACGTGATAAAGAGTACTAATTAATGTTCCGTGCATGTCCCATGGCTATGATAATGGTTTTTAATACACGAATTATGTATTAACTGCAAGTACTCAGTTTTTAAAATTTGAGGTTTTAAAAAAAATAGGTAACAAGTTTTTTATACAGTCATGGAGAAACTGTGCTTCTGCATTATGAAAAATGCAGATTTCAAACATATCTTTTTGAATATTTTTATACTTTTATATTTTTGAATATTTTTATACTTTTATATTTGTAAATTATGTTTTTGAGGATTAATTCCGCAGTGCATAAGCGAAACGAACAGCAAGAGTGATCACGCAATTAATTCTAGCTGATAAAATCTGCTGAAATGTGCATCTGTACTCTTCATGAAGAGTACAGATGCACATGACTTTGCAAATTTCGACGGATTTTATGCAAATTCGTTGTTTAATCTGTTAAAATTAATTGCGAGACTAACTCGGATCTTTTATGTAAAAGTGCGTTATTTTTTTAAATAAAATGAATCATGTTCAAACAAATATTTACCGTCATCGAAATTTGTTTCAAGTACATACTGTAGTTCTCGTCTATAAAGGAATTCTGAAAACTTCTAAAAAACTGGGAAAACAATGCACAAATTGATATCAGGAATTATATTAATTTAATAGCATGCAGTGTTCCATAAGCCATAATTCATTCAAATTGTAGTCTATGGCCCTTTATTTGTAACGCTCGACTTAACATTTTAAATTTATCAAAAGAGTGGATCAACGTGTTTACGTCGCTGTTAATTGAGTGTCAAAACTGATAAAAAAGTTGCATAAGATTTCTTAACTGTCAGTGAAGAAAAATATCATTACATTACCCGCGTATTTTCTTTTCATAAAATTCTTTTGAAGCATTTACACACATCCGTTGCTGCGCCGTTCTTATTTCCACCAGTTTTAATACAATTAATTGAGCCTCAAATTGTTTGTAAAATTTACAAACAATCAGCAGTGATTAAATGTATTTGCCGGCCTCGAGAATATATAGTCTGTACAATGAATTAAAACTCAAACTTTAACCACGTTTCCAAATTTACGCAATATTATTTAATTACTTAAAAACAATCAATGGATACAAAAATTTTCTCAAAAATATGCAATTGAAGTATTGCAGTACATTCAGGTTTTGGGTTGCTCGTACAGCTGTATGTGCATAACACTGTATATCAATAGGTTCATTCACCTTGAGCCATTGGTATGTATCCCCATAGTTGCAAAGAAGAAGAAACGGCCATAAAATGCAGTAGTTTTTTATTAATGACAGTTATTTTAAGATTGAAGTATGATACAATTTAACACGGCAATTTCAGGAATTCAAATTTGGCGCCAATATTATCGCCTGCATCAAGTAGTGCATACCGAACCTATTTTCACCTTGAGCTATTGATATTTGTCTCCCATATTTGTAAAGGAGAAGCATACAGTAATCGTAAGTTATTAATGATAGTTAATTTGAATATTGCAAAATTGAAGTATAAATGATAAAATTCATCGCAGCAATTTCAGGAATTCAAACTTGGTGCCTATATAATCGTCTGCATCAATGAGTGTCTGCATTTCAAAAGCGCTAACGGCTGGTTTGGTTGTGCGGATTTTGCAGATTATATTTTTCTCTATTGTTTTCGGCATTGAAAATGAGTGGCAGTGATGATCGTAAGCCTGTAAGTGTTTCATTTAAACATAAAACTTATTTTTAACAGGCTATAATAAGCTTCAAACGTAAATTTGAACATTTCTTTTACAGACATTGATTTTCGGGACAGATATTGGCAAGATCCCATGCTTCAGAAGTACGTTTCTTTGCAGCATCCCAACAGGCATTCTAGCTGGATTTACGTATTTTTTGTTTTCAAGTAGGCATTTTTTTTGCTTAACTCCGGATTAGTAGAATTTAAGATATTTTGAGTAACTTTTATAGCAATTGTGGAGAGATCAGTTACATGAAGCCTCAACATCGTATATGGTTTTATTTAAATTCTTTCTTTTAGGTAAGCCAAGGAGGGCAGTCCACGTTGGTTATTTCACATTTTTTGTAACCTCGATTGGAGTCTGGTAATGGTTTTTGTGAAACTTTCCTTTCCCGTGCACAGTAATGATTATGGCAACTAATGTTTATGCAACATTTGTTTATTTAGGAGCGCCTGTCGCTATAAATGGTCTCTTGATAAATTCAGATACGAAGAGCTTCAAGAAGCAGTAAGACAAATGAACATTATGGAAGGTACAAAGCAAAAAGAAGAAACTCCAGAACCAATGCCGGAATCAAAATCTGCATAAATTTATTATATTATTAATGTACATAGATTTTCCACGTTAAGTTTAGATATATGGACCATGAGGCAAAATAAATAACTTTATAAACAATCGCTTTATTCAATGATCGTCTGATGTTTTTCCTGGACAATTTGCTGACAAGTCTTCTGAATCTATAAAACAAAAAATTATTAATGAATAGCTGACTAATTCACACCTAGATTTGCAAGTATTTTAGACTGATTACTTAAATTCCATGCATTTTAGGAAGAATTTATCTGAGAAGTTACTAATTAATACTGATGTTCTTTAGATTTTGAGTATGTCATATCTTATTTGAACTGTTGCTAGATAATGGTAAAGAATGTGAATGATATAAACTGAAGCTCTCGGATTACCTTCGAATGCTGTCCCGCACCAAACACAAAAGTAATGCGTGTCTCTCAAATACTCTGTGAGGATTTCCAGTTTCTCTGATGGCTGTAAGCATAATGTGTGATGTTAGATTTGACACAGGTATGGGTATCATGAAATTCAATAATTTAAAATACAGGCTTACAGAGAGCTTTATGTCGTCGTCGTCTTCTTCCTCTTCAGAAGTACTGCTGTTTTCATCAACATCCTCGTCTGTCTTTACAACGATTTCTGGCCAAAACCATGCTTCTGGAGGTTCATCAAGACCCTGATAAGATAGCACAATGAATTTATTGTTGCATGATATATGGATAAGTATGAGCAAAATTATCTTGATAATTAAGTATTAAGAGACATTTTAAGTTTTCCTGCCTTTTACACCAAAATGGTATTTTCCATGTCAATAAGGAGTTTGAGCCAGCCAACGTTAACGAAACAATAACGAGAAACAGCGCTGGCGGCCCGGAATGTCGAGGACTACGCGATGAGAAGCATGGCATTCTGGGCTTGCCAATGCTGTTTCTAGTTCTCGTTTTGTTAACGTTGACTGGCTCAAACTCTCTAGTGTTTAGTACCTTTACTGCAGTGTTATTGAATTTGTATTTGCTGAAACTTTTATTTTTAAAATAAGTGTACATACATTAAACTAAATGTAAATTGGAAAAAACTCCTATCATTGCAGAGGGCATATTATTTTATTGCAAACGAATTTTTTCTTTATATGACCAAGAAAACAAGTGCTTGTCTATTTTTATTGAGATTATTTAGTAGTATTAACACTGAGATCAGTGATATCATTACCATAGCATTATCCAACTGTTGACAAGATTTTTGGCTGCTGTATAGGTCTTTATTGGTTTGTCTTTCCATTAGTTTGTTTCTCTGGTAATTCAAAAACTCTTTACTTTGAGCTGCTAAGTTGCCTTGCCGCTTTTCCTGTAACCGGATCTTCATGGAAGCTATTTCTTTTCGCTTTTGTTTCAAGAGCTCCTCCCGTCCCAGTCCACCTCTGTCAACTTTAATTGTGACGGGGATAGGTTCAGTTCGTCCAGTTCCAGCTTTTCCTAAGCTAGTTCCGGGTTTATAGCCCATTTTTTGTAGCAATGCAAAGCCCTTGTTTTCAATACCAAGTGCTTTTTGAAGGCCTTCTTCGCGTTGCTCTACTTCGAGAACTTTTCTAGGCTTTATGCGAGACTGCTGGTTTGTTTTTGAATGATTCTGTTCGAGCTCGTACTTTCTCTTGGTTGCTTTTTGGAAAACTAAACCGGGACGAACATCAGAACTGAAAACAAGTAACAAATACGTTTATTAATTTGAAATGTATCAGGATGCACGTGTTGTAGTCAATTTTAGGTAACGAAATTTTAAAACCGGTAACATTCAATTGGAATCTGAATGCACTTACCTTTCTGTGAGATATTTGTCTGACATGTAGTCATCATCTTCGTCGTTGGATTGTCTTGCCATTTAAAATAATGCCACTAACTTGTTTAATTAACTTAAATTTCCCTCGAATTTCAAGCGGACTTATGTCATTGCCCTGCTGATTCTCCGTATCAAATCCAAAAGGCCACTACAGTGTTGTCAACTTCGCCGACCTCAAATTTTGAGCGAATAATAAATTTAATTTTGAAATCAAAATTAGTAGTTGCTAATAATAAAATAATATATATACATACGTTTTTAATAAGTGTTGATGAATTACAAAAAGCATATTTTGTGTATTTACAATATTTTATTAATATGTACCGAAATATGTGTCTGACAGCATGGCCATGGTTTCCATGACGACGATTCGTAAACTGTCATGGTGGATTTTGTCAGATTTGTAAAAACTTTTCAAAATCAGTGAGAAAATGTGATTCATTTTTGTAAGTTGTAATTGGTTACGCGACTCGATTGTGTTTTAGTAGTGGCCATATTGTGTTAACAGATACATATTGAGTCTGAAATTTGGTGAAATGTTTTATGATATGTATCATAGAGCACGCGTGGCATGCAGACATTTAAATTTTGAATGAAGTTCTATTACTACGAAGATGACAACTTCAAGTGATGGTGAAGGTGTAAATTTCGATGATGAAGATGATGAATTGTTGGCAGCGGCCTTGGAAGCCAGTTTAAGGGACCAGGGCTTGCAAAATGCGGGCCCTTCAATGTATACGGCTATTCGCGAAAGTTTTGATGGATATGATGTCGATGCTGGCAAGTCATGGATTTATCCTACAAATTATCCATTACGTGATTATCAGTTTTCTATCGTCCAAAAGGGATTGTTTTCAAATACTCTGGTCAGCTTGCCCACAGGGTTGGGCAAAACGTTCATTGCTGCGGTGATTATGTTCAACTTCTATCGCTGGTATCCACAAGGAAAAATTATTTTTATGGCCCCAACAAAACCATTGGTAGCACAACAAATTGAGGCTTGCTTCAACGTCATGGGGATTCCTCAAAACCACATGGCAGAAATGACAGGTAAGATTGATGGTAGCAATATAAGATCCTAAGTTCTTTAGAACACGTATCATTGTACAGCACTTGTAATACTATAAATGCATAAACATTAATTTGGGAAACGTTTCAGTTAAGTTCCAGTATCAATTTAGTGATTGATACTATTTTTCTCTTACAGGTTCCATGAAACCTGTTGAACGTAAGGTACAATGGAAGATCAAAAGAATGTTTTTCCTTACACCTCAAGTAATGACTAATGATATTAGCCGTGGATTTTGTCCGGCAAAATTAGTTAAATGTCTTGTAGTGGATGAAGCTCATAAAGCCTTAGGAAATCATCCTTATGCTGTTGTAAGTGATTTGTTTATAGTTCATTAATTGTGAATTTGATTGTAGATTGTTTTCTAAATTGCTGATTTAATTCTTGAAAATGTTTAAGGTTGTGAAAGAAGTGGCCAAAGTTAACCGGCAGTTTCGGATTCTGGCTCTGAGTGCTACTCCAGGAAGTGACATGAAAGCCGTGCAGCAAATAATTACAAATCTTCTTATTTCAAATGTTGAAATCCGCATGGAAGATTCAATCGATATAATGCCTTACACCCATGGACGAATAATTGAAAAAATCGTAGTTCCTTTAGGAGACCATTTGGAAAGCGTTAAGAAACGTTTCATGGAGGTAGAGTCCACTTGTTTTTTCTTATTGCATATCATGGTGCCATAATTTGAATTCGCTTCTTTCAATTTATTTTTAATGTAGGTTATAATGATTTATGTGGAAAGGTTGACAAATCGAAAAGTGTTGTGGAAATGCAACCCTGAAAGTTTATCTAAGTTTACATTATTAAAAAAACGAGATAGCTTTCGACAAAATCCTCCTGAAAATCTGCCACGGTCAGAATTTGGATATGTGGAGAGTGATTTTGCAATGTTAATGAGCTTGTATCATGCGTACGAGCTCCTGCAAGTCCATGGCTTAAGGTCATTTTATAAGTTTTTGAAAGGTAAGGCTTCCTGTTTTATTTGTTCATGTTTTTGAAATAGTTGTTGGAGGTCTCAGAGCCACAAATGAAGATTGTTGAGTTTAACTGAAATAATACTTCTGGAACCTTGACGTCACAAGTTATAGATGGCAAATTTCTCCTTCACCTAATTTCATTTACCTATCAGATCGCGCTAGGTTTTAATTGCGTAATTGTTATTCTTATTCTAGGGATGTTAGATGGAGAAAAAGGAGCGCCTCAATCTAGATATGTGTTACAAAGAAATAGAAATTTTTGCGAGTTGTTAGTCGAACTTCAGACTTCCTTTGATGAGCCTAAAGTGAATAGCCAGCCACAGCCGTCAACTTCGACCGCTTCCGTAAGTGCAGGTCAATTGTCTTTTTAAATACAGTATGTATGTTAAAGCTCATGCAAAGCTTTTGCATTTTTTGCAGCAGCCAGCACTGCATTGCCATCCTGAAAGATCTTTTGTTGCGAGTCATCCAAAAATGCAGAAATTAGTGGAAATTATGGTGGAACATTTTCAACGGCATAAAGGTGCGCATTTTGTACATAATGTTTGTCATCTCTCCCTGATTTAACAGCGGTTTTCACCATGTTATGCTATTTCTAGACGAATCTATTAAACAGAATGGCCACGTTTTAGAAGTGAGCACTCGTGCAATGGTGTTCTCACAGTATCGTGACAGCGTTGCAGAGATTACTGATTTGCTTAACAGGCACGAACCTTTGGTCAAAGCCATGCAATTTATCGGACAGAGCAGTGGAACATCTAGTAAAGGATTGAGCCAGAAACTCCAGCTGCAAGTGAGCTACTTTAAGAATTTCAGATTTTGAACTTTGAGCGTATACAACTCTGTACTTAGACATCTTTCTTTAAATTCAATTTAGGTGGTCTCTAAATTTCGTAATGGAGGTTTCAACACCCTCGTTTCAACATGCGTTGGAGAAGAAGGTCTCGACATTGGAGAAGTGGACTTGATTGTCTGTTATGATGCACATAAAAGCCCGATTCGGCTAGTTCAACGTATGGGGAGGACTGGGCGAAAGAGAAAGGGACGCATAATCATGTTGATTACTAAAGGAAAGGAAGAGCAAGTGAGCAATTTTGTTTTTCTAAGGAAAATCTACTCAAGATTTAACTAAAATTTAGAATTTTTTATATTTTGGAGATTGTTGATAATTCCTTTAAAAATGTGAATATTTACAATGCAATCATCAATTTAATTCAGATTCATCGAAAGTTAAAACAATACCAATTTATTCTGTAACTATTACTATTCATGACTGATTTACATCTTCCAATTCTTGTTATCAGATCAGATTTGACAAAAAATATTAATTTATTTTTAAATGCACGGAAGTATTTATTTGAAGTTTACTCTAGTCCATACAGGCAGCATTTTTTTTTTGTAATTGGGGAAAGTGATAAAATATGATAAGTTTTCCACTGCTGTATGTGTACTTTTAGAACGTGCTATTAATTTGTTGATTTAAGACAATATCTACTATTACACAGTGGAAGCTCGCTTAACGAGTGATTCACATAACGAGCTATATTAATTGTAAAAAAATGACTCGCTTAACGTGCGACGTTTCACATAATGAGTGACGTGGATAGGGGAATCCCCAAATTGTGCGATGGAACTTTTCGTGCCATTGGTACATCAGTCTGTGTTTCGCTTAACGAATGTTTCGCATTACGAGTAAGACTCCGGAACGAATTATGCTCGTTATGCGAGGTTCCACTGTATGCTTAATCCCATCTTGTTTTGTTTGCAATCTTTACTTGCAAACACAAGTTTTATTTTAAATTTAGATGGTTGATTTTTGATAGTTTCAGTTGATTTTTGAACATATTTTTCGCCCAATTTTTTCGTATTGTTGCAAGTATTCTTTTTTAATGGAGACCTTTTGCAGACCTATAATCAGGGGCAATCAAATAAACGCAGAATTGACAATACCATTGCAAGCGGATCACAAGCATATGATTTGTATCCCATGAATCCACGCATGGTTCCTGTCAACATTAATCCCATTTGTGAGAAAATGTCCATCATCACGGAGGCATTCCAAACTTCATCTATGATAAAGCAAAAAGGTTTGTTGCATATAGTCACATAGTTTAGTTGTTACCTCATTCATTAGTTTGCTTTATTAGTAATGATACTTTTTTTTTTTAGCTAATTCCTTGCCTAAACTAAAGAAAAGTGATTCTGCATATCTAACGGAAGACGAGCTCAACATTTGGAATTCCAAATACAAATGTCCAGTTAGTGAAGTGCCCGTGCCTCCGCCGCCCGTGACAATGCTAAGTCTTGAATCGCGGGACATGGAAGATTTGCAGACACGTCCACACTGCAAAACCCTTTCTCTAACTGATTGGCTTCCATGGCAGAATGTTCAGCAGCCTACAGAACTAGTTAGTCATAGCAAAAAAACAGTTGCACTAGTCGAAATGATGCAGACCATTCAGGTGTACACTCATCTAGAGGATGATAATGATTCATATGGTAAGCCCGCTGTGCATATTTTCGGTGACCGGGCAGCTTCGACCAGGACATCTTCGACTAGTGTAATCTTCGAACATAGTATCCCAGAATGCATAGCGG
>JAUJYV010001481.1:0-17397 GCA_033995625.1 Ophyiulus pilosus
TTTAGTGGGATCAAAAGGTTTAACTCTCCCTTTTGTAACAAAGGCCTGAAACTAGTTGAATATGAATTAAGGATATATATAACACTCTTGCTTATACTTAAAGCGCTTCAGCTAAACATTAAGACTATCTTCTGATTTTGCTCATGATTGATGAACTATTAACGCTATATCTAACGAATGTTAAAGCAAACCAACAGTTAAGGAAAAGTGTCATGGACACTTATATAAAGACGTTTGAAAGGTTCTTTGGACACATTTCAGAAAGGTTCTATATATCAACTTGTGTGGCCTATATTGTCTCAAGCAATTTGATTATACTTTAATATATATATACTTCATAAACTTTTTGTAGGATATAGAATCTTTGAGGTGCTTTATAGAGCCTCTATAAAAAGATTCAATAAATGGAACCGTTCTTTATATGTATTATACAAAGAACCGAAAAAGGTTCTGTTCAATTGATCAAAGCATAATCGCATTTTTTTCTAATAATATTCAATTTCTATATATTGCTTAATTCTATATCAAGTGGTTGAAGAGATGAATTTAAGGAGAGCGAGTTTAATTAAAAAGCCAGACATTCATTTGGCATAACGTTGAAAGATTACAAACAATTTCAACTGCATATATATGTACGTTCCTATAAGTTTATATGTATACATATAAACTTATACAAAAACTAAAATTAATCAAGAGTATACATGTGTTTTTGCGTTAATGCAGATAGATGAATTAATGAAAAGTTTGCAGGGACACATTCATATTTTAACTAATGGAATAGTACATATAATCGATATATACATAGGGGAAAAACGTGAATTGCGAGTGATGATGGTAGGTTACTTCCCTTGATTTCTTTCAATTTTTGTATATAAGCATCTGAAGAAGATAGAAACCGTGCAAAAATGTTATACCAAATGAATTTGATGTAACAAGTCTTGTTGTGTCAAAAATGTGCCAGAAAAGTATAAAGTTTGTGAATGGAATACTATAGTCGAACTTCTAAATTCTTTAGGATATATGGTTTAGTATTCCTCAAGTTCTTTCCATTAGAAAATATTGAAATTTTCAATAACTTGTAAACTTTGTGAAAACTATTCAAACCTGAATATACAGTATATTTTAATGACTTAATAAGTCATTACAAATAGGACATGGAAACCGCGGTATTTGGTGCAATTCTTCAAATTGGCACAAGGTCCTTGTCTTTAAAGGCACGTCAAATTTACCATGGATACAGGCATGCACTTCAGAATACAGACGGGTTGAAACCAGTAAAAGGCCTATAGCCATTAAACAGGAATTTTCTTTCCAGGTAAATGATGTCGCAAAGACTTATTGGGGGTATTTATTTTATAAAAAATAGAGGGGTACACCCTAATGCTAGTATGAGGAGGGGGTATCACGGAGGCCTACTTTTAAAACAATAAAAAATGTTATGTGAAATTTCCACATGAAGAAGCCCAGACTAATGGGGACCTCGGGTGGCGTTGTTTGGGTTACGTCAACCCCCACCCCCTCCACCAATAAAAACAAGGGAGTGTGGCCATGAAGTGACCTTATTTTCAGCCAATGAAAAATAAGAGGGGGTTAAGCAATAAACGGATGGAAAAAACGAGGGGTTGAATCCTGTTTCCTTTCGGCCATCTTGGGTAGGCTCTTTGGCCTTGTGTTGCAAAAGGCCAATTTGCCGAAATAGACCCACAGGGGTTAATGCCCCAAGAAACTGGGGGTGGGGGTGGTCGAGGAGCCGCGATGCATGGAGATATGAGCATGGGTTTGCACTATAGGGAAAAATGGGGTGGGTAAACGGATGGGGGTATAAGGGAAATGGCCGTTGCTAAGGGTGACATTGTAATCACGTGACCATTACCCCTACGGAGTAAAGTAACACTATCTTGTTTGAATTTTGAAAGGCAAACAACTTTGCCCAAAATGGGGAGAAAAACTGTCCAAAATTAGGGGGGGTTAAAAACAACTCCCATGAACAACGTATAAATTTTAAAAGATTTAGTATATGCTGTATATCGCCTATCTTGTTTTTGTCGCAAGCACAAAAATTGGACATTTTTTTCCTAAGAGAAGTATAAACAGGGGTTGCCAAAACTTAGGTCCATGTCTGCTCAAGGGTCAACTATACCCCCTGACTTTAAAATGACTTTTGGATGCATCGAATGGTAGCAATAATTTAGTCAACAATAGCCATTTCTACGAAATGTACTAATGCAGTTATGAACAAGTCGGTTTCGGTGAATTACATGCAAGCAGCTTCCTTGTCAAACTTATTCTTTATAAACAAAGTTTGTATTTCTTTAAATTCGATTGCCGCCGCCATGTTTTTTTTATACGCCCCCAATGCTGTCACGCATCCGTAACACAAACGAAATGCTTGACGTGGCAGCACTGGTCCAAAACCGATAACATAAGTATAGCAAAAACGTTTCATTCTTCATGTATTAAAAGTTTAAGGTGAGAAAAACGCAGTATATTAAACAGAATATTCGAAAAAAAACTTATAACGTTGTATATACACGTCCGTGGTGTTTTGAACAAACAAAGATGGCTGAAAAGTGAGCAACAAATTCTGGATTTAGCTTTCAAAGAACAATTACGTTTAACGCTTATTTTACATTGCATTTACGTTCAAGAACTTAAGAATATTCATTACAAAATTATTCAATATATGCAGTGTCTAATAAACTATATAGAATAGTAACTGATAACTCAAGCACATCAATAAAAACGTTTCAGTAATAAGTTGCTGATATAACTTTGTAAATGCCTAATTTTTTCAAGGAAGCATTTTTTGCAATAAAACTTTTTTTTGCAATATCCGACAAAAGTTAAAGATTTCTAACTACCCATTACCCTCTTTTTTTTTTTCATATACTTCCTTAAGTCCTCATTTTTCTACATCCTATATCACGATGTGCCACGTTGACGTAATGGTCAAGTAATGAAGTCTTTTGCTCTTTCACCTACTTTCAAATAGGCCTTTAAAGTTTACACAACATGAGATCAAACTCAGTCATGCCCTTTAAAATGGCGCCCAGAGGGTAAGACCATATAACAAACTCCAAAGCATAAACGAAGAGCATTTAAAGTACAGGTCACGCCCCATTGCAGAAAAAGCACATTCGCAATAAAAATATATTCAAATATTCGTGTGTATAACAAGTTTTGCATAAACCCAAAGTAAATAGTATTGAAATACAACAATGCTGCCCTTTGAACAGCTGAATTTGCTTAAAATTGTTTGGATAAATGTGAAATTACCTTAGCTTGATGAACATACAGGTGTATTTCGCAACGGCTCAAGTTATATCGTCGATATTGGTTTATACAAGTACTATGGTTTTATCTGAAAGAGAATAGGAAGAAATATTTGTAAGCCAATAATGGAGATATGTGCAAGTTATACTGCCATTGGCTAGGATGGATCTGGAATAGCCAACAGCATCATAGAGTCGCTGCTAATCTTCTAAAAAGAGCACGGTCATATTAGATAACACTTATAGTGGACCTTTTTTATTATTCACCCAAAGAACCCCAAAACAAAATCGAGGTATTAAAACGCCAATATCGAACGTCACATGGACCATATTTACACGGCGCCATTTTGAAGAAAAAAACATGTGTTACACAATAATAAATTTTAAAAGCGAATAAACAAACTGATATTAACAATGTTTCCTCATTATAAGGCAGTGGTTTTATAATGTGGTCTTTTTCTAGTCACAATCAACATTAGGTACCCTGACGCGAGAGGCTTCTAATTACAACCGGAAACAATGATTTCGGCGGATGTGAAAAAGCGCACGCGCGGTAATTACGGCACTTTTACATCCGCCGAAATCAACGCTTCAAAACTGTATTGAGCCATCAATTAATACCTTCAAGTATATAGGCTGGGATATCATAAGATTACCACCATATCAGAGCACCCAGTACATTTGCTGGGAATATATTCAATATCCAAATAAATTTTTAAAAAATATGCAGCATATTCAAGGATTTCAAGGCTTATTTCTGCATTTTCAAGGACCCCCTCACACGAATAATTGCCGCAATGTTTGTCAAAAAAATGAAAAATGTGTCTAGGGAATTTTAAAATAGTTGGCATCTAACACGAATCTCAAGTTTAATTCCTGACTTTTTGAGGTGATAAAAATCGTGACATCACTGTGCCTCCATAATTAACATCCCTGACTAGACGTTACCTAATGAAAATCTTAGGCTCAACGTTATAACAATTAGTAACTTATTAACAACTAACAATTAGGCTTAAAACCACCAATTTGAAGGTACCTAATGTTGTTAACAAGAAACCCATTGGGAACAAGAAAAGGAAAAAAAAACCACCGTTCTGATCACCCGTTGATTGATTCTCGTATTTCCAGTTGGGGAACCCTAGGTTGCATACGGTCAATACGGTTTTTTTTTATTGAGTATTTAAGTCCTCAACTCAGCTCCCACAGTTCCACTATATACCAGAAGCCTAAACGATACCACCAGAGAAAGAAGTAAAAAAAAGCAGTTAAAAAGCGCTAAAAGTGGCAGTGGGCCACGCGTTCCATACAGGAAACCTGCTAGAGAACGCACGCTATTGACATTGATTTGGAGGTGCGCCCACTTTGCAGGCAACCCTTTGCTTTCCCTCTTTGCCTACAGCACCAGTGACCCACTAAGCGCTTATAATAAACGGATTATGACGCTTGAAACACAACCCACCACTTTCACCTACAAGCGGTTGTTTTGTTGGTTTTTTTGTCTCTCTTTCTATATTTACTGCCGGTTTCAACAAAAACAACGGCGATGGCAACCCTTTTCCCCCTCCAACGGAATGCGGCTAACAGCAGCGGGTGGTCGGTCCAATTCACCGAAAAACGCTTTTTTTTGCTTGTCCTTCGACTTCCTATTTCCCCCCTTTAGTTCCTACTTTCACCCCTCTCTCTCCAACGGCCATAAACATACATGTCGGCAATTAACCCTTTCACCATTACGGTTGGCCTTGACGGCCTTGTGGGCTGCAAAAAACAACCGCTACGTGACGACGGATGAAAGTCGGATGGGAGTTTTCCACGTTTTTTTTTAACGTTAACCAAATGGCAGATTAATATCGCAAATTCGCGATTATAGATTATTTCGCTATGATTTTCGTTTGGAGTCGTTTGGAACCAAACATTTATTTTTTAACTGCGGTCACGAAATGAATTTCACCCTAGTTGACATTCGATTTGGAAGATATTTATGGAAATGTACATATGCGCCGCTATAGCGTTCACGAAATCGACTACCTCAATTGCAAATGCTCCAAATTGGTTTTCAGCTAGGATTAAATCCATTCCTTGACCACAGCTAATGTTTGATTACGAAATAAAAGTGGACTGCTCTTGACTTCTCCAGTGACCCTTAAACGATGCAGCAAGTTACCAACTCTAGTAAAGTTAATCCCAAAATTGTAGACGATTAATTTGTTGCGTGGATAAATAAAAACAGTTACGTGACCATACCAAATAAAGGATACTGTAGTCAAGACGGCATGCAGCCTGAAAACTCATCAAACATGTCCCATTTGCAGCATTTTTTCTTCAAATTCAAGTGAATTCAGGATTCACTGTCCATGCACTTTCTGTAATTGACTATCAAGTGTCGTATTCTGTTTTTATAGGTATATAATACAGTGAGAAAATTTGCAAATTGGAATGGTTTTTTTTATGGAAAGGTATTATGTTCCGATGCTAAGGGGCATGGGAGATGGGAAAACAGGATGTGCACGAATGACTGGTTCGCAAAGATGGCGGACCGGTGAGGCACGTTTTTTTAGAGATATAGCATCAAGGCATCAAAATTTCTAGTAATTTATTTATTAATATGTTTTTAACATTTTTTTTTATTTCTGCTAATGTGGTTATTTTGTGTTAGTACACATGGACGCGACCCCAATACCTTGTTATGGTATAGGAATGCCTTAAGTTGGCCCTTACTGGGGATCGAAGTTCTAGACATCATCGTTTCCACATTATGGGTCCATTGCATGTTGTAAGAAGGGTTTCCTGTACTTCACTGAATCTGTCATAATTCCTAATGGTTGATATCAGGGTTTGGACAATGAAACAGTAAGTGGGACCATGCCACTTTAGAATTTTTATTTAAGGTAATTTAAGGTTTTCAATATATCCAAGCACACTAGCTGTAATTCATGGAATGTACACACCACGAATTATCATATGACTGAAGGTATGCAAGGGTTACAATGACTGCACAATGTCACCTGATCAAACAGGTATATGCTTAATCAATATAATTGAACATTAAATCCACACGCAAAAAAAGTGAATGAAAGGAAAAGGTGGTAAAAAAACTATAGCGTTATTCAATACTATATCCTTGCCAAAAAGGCGTACAAAAATTCCGCCCATTTCTAATCAACTTTGTAAACAACCAGCGTATGGACCTATTGAGCACGGTTCATAGTTGCTTGCGCGTCAAAATCGGTAGAAAATCGAGCTATGCACGCAATATATATCTAGAGAGTATATATTGCGTGCATAGCTAGCATATATATACAATATAAGCACTTTCCACCAATTTGAACAATGGTGCTGGCGAATAAGTTTGTGGTCCTCTATGAAATACCGAAATTTTGATTACCAACATTCAAGATTTTGATAGCTGCATGATGGAAATTATTAGAACAAAATAAACTCAAAAATATATTCATTCCGAAATAAGTATAGATATATACTGCAAGAATTTGCTAATGTATACAGCATAACAATCTTCAATGACTTTCGGACAACTAAAACGTTGCTGCTGATTTAAAGGTTGAACTGCACAATGAGTTACGAAACGTTATAGTGGGTACCCATACAATTCAAGAATTACAAATATTTGCACCTTTTCAGAAACAGAAATAACGGGAAATACCCACGCAGTTCCCAGAATGGGTAAGGATTTTTGTTTGTGAAATAAAAGGCTGATTGAGAGACCGTGGAAAGAATTTCAGTGACACCTGTATGGACTATTGGAGGGGCTCCTTTCACTTGCGTGGCAAAAGGGTCTAAAAAGGCCCCCGAGGCCGAAATGCAATGGGCTGCGAAGGGACTGGTCTTCCTATTCATGGTCAACAGGGCACAAAGGCGGTTACGTTGGTCCTATCTGTCTGCTAGAAGGGTCAGCGGGGTCACTGAATGGAGGTGAAACTGCGAGTGGCCAACAGGGGGAAAAGGGGGGTCAAAGAAAAAAAAAAAGGTGAAAGGGTGGGTGGACAAAGGCCAAGAAAGAGGTGCATTATTAGAGTAGAAGAAAATAAAAAGGGTCGCCTCTGGACCGTCGTGCATGGGTTCGGCCCAAATATGTACGTTTGGCTAGACAGAAACCCAAACCAGACGACCCAAAATTTTCACTTTTCGGTCAGTTGGGAGTAAAAACGCTAACTCTGACCACCCACAAAACACAAAAGATGACCAGCCGTCAAAGAGTTTGCGGGATAAAATCTTAGGAGTAAGAAGTTAACGAAAAGGTCCTAGACTCACTCATTTATAGCAGCGGGTTTTAAAGTGTAAACCTTGGCGGGACCATATACCAAAATATATAGTGTCCTAAAATACAATTTTACATCAATTGAGTGCTGACTTTTTATATTAAATATTTCCATTTAATAATAATGCAACTTGTAATTTTAATAAACAACTGCATTATAGATCCAAATTGATTTTAAGCAAACAGGATGGTCCATAAAATGTCGTCACTCAGACCGGATGGCGAATACCGTTTGTCATCAATGGGTATGTGCACCATATATATACAGACTATAACTAATATCCGAGTTGCGTGCTTGGATATATATTTATTCCAACTACACATGTGAAAATGTAATCAATCAGACGTCTTAACTTATTTTGGCACTTTTCCGCCAATGTTAACCATGCCCTGCCATATACTATGCTACATGAAGTGAACCAGAAGGGCTATAGCACAAGAGTTCAGTGGGGCCTCAGAAATTTAACTTAAGTGTCCAAGGCATGGGAAAGGGGGTAAAAGGAAGGAGTTCAGACATGCTTGCTTGAAGCAAGTGTCTAGCCGGCTATTTGCACGCATGTTGTGGTCAAAAAAAAATATAGGGGTAGATTGGTATAGGTCAGCCCAAGTTCAAAGTGCAACGGAAAGAGCGGACCCAGAAAGGAGGGAGGGGATAAAAGACTTAAATAGATTTGGACTTGGAAAACAGATTCGATAAGAAGAGTAAAGAAATCATGATGCCAATGCTGCTTATATTTTGGGGGAGATAAAAACAGGGGTTTTAATAACGCGTTTTCAGAGTTATTTTGGGCTTGTGGTTTGCAGCTACAAGGAACGAAGGGCAAAAGGGTGGCTTGGGAAACGAAATATAAAAAATGGGGGTAAATACTTACTGACAAGTACACAATTTTAAGGATATCTGTAGATCTAATGCGGGCACAGTTTAACGACATCGACGAGAAATCAACTTATTCAACTTAATCTTAGACGAGCACGTGTCCAAGAAAGGCCTAAATTCAAATTGCAGCACAACACTGCAATTTGAATTGCATTGATAGGGATGTTACCTTGTTACAATGCACAATGTGACCAGTTGCTGATCATTGTTTCAATGGACATGCTATACTCATGTTAATTGAGTATCGAATCGCCCATCTTCATATGCATAAGCACAAGTATATAATGGCATTTGATTTTTGAAAATTTTAACAAAATTACCCGTTCCATCATATATTTTATAAACATGCTTTTCTAAATGGCGTATTATAAACGCAGAATTTCTTAAAATTGCATTGCCATTCGTTTAAAAAGATTATTAACTGCAAAGTTTGAATCTGCGATGGTTTATTTAGGTTAGTTGACATTTATTATAATTTATGATTTATGATATCTTGATCGTTAATCCAATCCATGTTGTGCTTGTTGTACGATGTATTTATTTGAACTTTAAATTACAATGCATCTTAGTCAATCTAAAAAGGTTATTGCTGCAAAACTTAACAGCAAAATGTTATTTAATAGATGCGCAACCGCATATTCCAAAACTACCATTGCATGTTGAATATAAATCGTAAAGTACGTGTCAAATACTGCAGTTATAGTATACTAAATGGAAAAATATGAAAAGAATATGAATTTCTAATAATTTTACAATATTTTCGTTCTCCCCACCAAAAATATGCAAATTGCATATGCGGAAGTGATGCACCCTGTACAATGGATGATCAATATAGATCCTGACAAAAACCGTCAATAAATAAATTAATTGATGTTGACTTATAAATGCACGAAGCACATTTGGACTCCGTTTTACCCCCACAAAAAAAGCAAAAACATGTGGGGGTAGATCCATAAAAAGTATGTACATCGGGAATATAAATAAATACGTCTGTACATTTCATATATTACAAAAACACAGGTGTGCTTGGGCACATGTTTTTTTGAATATGAAGGGAGGGATGGACCACTGACCCCACGGATACACAATGCAATAAAAACGTAAACGAAATAGCAAAAGTACGGCAAAATAAATAGGTACACGTCAAAGCAAAGTCATTGGGAGGTAAAATAAAAAAAGATAAAGATAAACTTTTTTAAAAACTTTCCAAACCGCAAAAACCCGAGCAATAGCCCTATGCAAAAATGACCTGTTCAACCATAACCAATTAACACGAAACTGTAATTACCTCCAGCCACCGAAACAATAAGCTATATCCTCTTCCTTATTACTTCATAGGGCCTTATCTCCTCAACACCCCCCTCGCCTGCCACGTTGTACCTTTAAATCCTCTGACCAATAGGGTGGCGAAAAAACACGGGACCCAAATAATGTAAGGTCAGGGTCGGATGAGGGCACTGACTGCTAGATGGTCAGCAAGTTAAAAAATGTGGGGGTAAATGGCGCTGGTGGGTCTTCCAATCAACAATGTCACATTCATAAGCGGTCAACAGCGAGGGTGCTACATTGCATTGGAAAATAAGGGAAAACGAAAGATATGGGAAGGGTGGAGCAGATCAGTAAAAAGCAGACAGTGTAATATTTGATTCGCGCTTTTCAAGGGGATTTACTACATGTAGATATTTGCTCGAGATACAGTCAGGCAAAGCTATACACATTGAAATCTAGTGGCCAAATTTTCCAGATATTTTCTCTGCATGCATGGACAATGACAGTTTCATTGACAGATTTTCAGTTTTTGCTATATGTTGGAGTGGTGAAAGAGGGTTTGAGGGATCAAAGTTTACAAAGTCTGACCACAGTCATGCCAATCAGCTACCAACGATTGGACAACCAGTATATATATGGTCTTTAGCATGCGCGAAAGTAGCGCCATCTACGTTACAAAATGTTATAGAAAAAGCCTGCAATGAGAACTATATAGTTTGAATTAGTTTTCATAAAAATGCTGTTTATTGTTATAGCGAAATTTGAATGAGTTCGGTAATGTCTACTTTATATAATTGACCATATTGAAGAAATATTAGAATGCTCAACTGTACAATTATTTTAATATTATTTTATGTTGCGTACTCGTACATTTTGAAAACATGTCAATGTGTTTGTGTGTTGCTCATCAGGACATTCTTGTAGCACAAAACGTTATCAAATGAGTTTAATGTGACAATTTTTTGAAATAATAAAAAAATGTACACGGCTAGCAACAACTGGAAGCCATTTATAATCAAGGTGGCACATTCGTGAACATCTGCCAAACTGTCCCGACCTACTTATAACGAGTATGACACAGTTGCCAAATTGAACGAATAAACAATTATAATTAAGAGACAGGAATTCGTTTAAATTTAGACCACCTGGACGCCATTTTAAATAAAGATGGCGGAGAGACAAGCTAAAACATGATTCAGATTAAAATATAACAAACTAAGCTTATGTTTGGAACTGCAAGGACGCCATTTTGAACCAAGATGGCGTAATAGACATGCCTAAACTTGAAAGTTGCTAATATGGACATCGGCCATATCTATATAGTATTTCAATTAAAGAAAAGTGGAAACCATCTTTAATCATTGCCGTTTAACTCCCAGGTGAATAGTGGCGATTTTAAATTGCCTTTTAATGAAAAATACCCCGTAATTGGGATTCCCAATAGAAACATTTTCCTTCAAAGTTTGGCAAAGGCTTATTGGAGGTTTTATTTATGAAGTGTTTCTGCAGATAGCCCCAACCGCAACCTGTTCAGATCAAACGTCCCGCAGCTAGTGAAAGTTTAAAAAAAGCAACAAGACGAGAGGGAAAAAAAGTTGGCCAGACACCCTGCATGGTTAGACAGCAAAAAAAACAAAAAAAAAATATATCGGCATGGCCCAGCCAGCCACACACCAATTTCTATAGAAAAGGCTAAAAATATACCATTATAGGTCCCGTTAATTAATATTTTTCATTAGGTTTCTGCGCTTATATAACACGGGTTAAAATCTTGGTATGTCTGCATCGCATATAAGCATCAAAACCCTAGTAGTTCAGCTGAGTAACCCCACTTTTTATTTAACAACGCAGACCTATGGATGATAAGCCCCTTCCCTATGGCCCTAATCAATAGAGCATGCAATTTTAATTAAGCTAATTCAACAGGAAAAATCTTGCACGATGTCGATATATACGTGCGAGGGGGGATAAAATTCGACTTCCATAGGCCTATCTGACTGCGAATACAGAGGAGTGGGATGAGTCTGAAAAAAAGGGGGATAAAAATGGAATCTTCCACAATCCTCTTTTTTTTAACCCCTCCATAGAAATGAAGGACAAGTCGCGTTAATACGAACGATGATTTTCGGTTTTTTATTTTTTTTGCGGTCATGCACCTTTAAAAACGCGTTAGCAGTGCATAACTAAATAGTCAGTTAATATACGAACAACCCTCACTATTTTATTAAATCAGAATATACGTGTATATTGTAAATCTGGAGTTTTATAAACAAACCAGGCTGTATTTCATGAACATTGTGTATACGAGACAATATTAAGAAACAGGGGAAATCCCTATTCAGTTTTGATATTTTCATGTAATTTTCAATGTTCAGATAACTCAGCTGTGGTAATTATGATCATTAACTTATTATTATTTAAACTTACTCAAATCACTCTCCACAGCACGAGTTTACTTTATACCAAACGTAATTGAACCACCGTTATGAATCTCACAAGTCCCATTTCCTTAAAAGCTATTTTTTCCATGAAAAAAGCCATCGACGTAAATTTGCGTGGGTTACAACAAGCCATGCATCCAGGAGAAATTTTAACTAAGTATACTCGTGTATGATTTCCTGGAGATTTGCTTAATTGCTTTTATTTTTAAAGCTCCGTGTCGATATGAAATTTCGTAAGCCCATATCCTCACAAAATCGCAATATATTTTCTTGGAATTTTGGTCATCAGCAGAAGGAATCGAAGAAAAACTAATTTAGGAAACATGGTATATAAGCTAACTCCGCATCAACAAATCCAAGGGACTTGTTTTCGTTATGTGGGTACATGAAGGTCTGATTATAGTTTGAAGGGATGACGTCAACTACCAACTGATAATGCAACAAACATTGCGTTTTTGGCTAGACAAAACTTGCAAAACTTTTATATATTTATTTGAGTTTCTGTTCAGATTTCCAAAAAATGCACCTATTAAAACAAGTAAACCGAAGAAATTGATATCTATCAAACCATGCAATGATAAATCCTTATAGATAGGCCGATTATTTTTCGAGGATTTTGAGATAAGGGTTTAAGCACATCTACCCTATCAGGCCTGCCTGAATGCATGCATTGTGCTACATCTTTACCCTACATTTCTCAAAATATAGTTTTCAGGATTTATCACATGAAACCTAGTGAAAATAACTCCATATAGATAAGGCTATGTATACAGAATTTGCCTCTTTGTTATAGTCCTGCGGCCCACGGAAAGTTCTGAAACATTTTAACCCTACAGAGAATCTCAAGCATGGAAGTAATGTATATTAAATATGAATTTTAGAAGTTTGCCTCAAAGCAGGAACTGCAGTATTTCCATGCTATTTTTGATATCATCTGCATGATGGGTTACGATGAGTCATTTTCGTAGACCCATCCTTTGTAACCATAGGACCACTTCTTGCCATGAGACGTTTATGAGCATCCCACGTCATGTATATAGTTGCCACTTGGCAACGCCCTCTCGACAGGCTTAGCAAAATCAGTTTGGTGTCCCACGAGTGATTAGAAAACCCAAGATATGTTTTTTTACCATATATTTATGCAGTTCTACATACAAATATTGAAATTCCTCCAAATATAACTAAATTGCGATTTTGACAACGCCCACTTATACCCAACAAGCAAACGTTAGCAAGTTTGATAAGGGCGAAAGCAAACCATAAAACGAGCCATTGGTCAATGATTGCATTAACCCCTAAGTGTCTCCCTAATTTCAAAATAGCTTTGTTAATGTCATTACGAATTGATCTGCAGCCTCATATATTTCAAAATGGCGTCCACTTTCGCATCCTCTTTCCGTGAGCACATGTTTGCCGGCGTTTTAACCTCGACCTCAACTCTCTCCTAAGCCAACCTGCATGCCTCGACGTACGCCCCCTTTCCATGGATTCGCTTGTACACGAGGAAAACAGCGTTGTTTGACGACCACAAACGCATTTAAATCCAATAGCACAAATTGAAATCGATATATGCACCGTACATATAGGGCGCAAGCACCTCACTTTTCTAATAAATAGGACGGTGTACGTTCTTAAGAAGCGTGGTTACTGTATTAGAACGTATACACCTATGCCGTTGTTCGGGACCTGCCCATTTCGATCAACATAAAACTTTACACAAGTGCAGCAAAAGTAAAGATAAAAGACACGTTACACAGAGATGAAACTTTGAGAAAACAAATTTAGCAAGTGCAATTGTGACAATTCCAGGACGATTTTCCAGACCCAAAAACAATCATTCTAATCCGTCCGTTGGTGTCGCATTCACACAAATTTCGCATTTGTCCACACCACAAAAATTGCAGAAATATTGTTCGGATTTTACCAGAACGTGCAATGGGAAAATCACACCGACATTACACGCCCCAGACACGCCATTCTAATCCGTTGGTTGGGGGGTCGCACCGCCTTTAGTTTCAAAGCCCCATGTGCAAAAAGTGTAAAAATTTCACATTTGTCCGCAAAAAAAAAAGCACAAAAATTCGTTCGGATCTTACCTGAACGTTTATGTCAAGCCGTTCCAAACCGCGCCGTCAGAAACGTCACCCAATCCAACCCTGCAGCAGCTTTAGGACACCAGTTGTATATGCAACGAGTTCGCGCCCCAAACGTGTACGTATATAGGTATTTTCCCTTTAATTTCCCCTTATTTCAATCCAATGAGTAGGACGAATAATTATTAGCAATTTGCGCCGAATCGAGTGCGGGTCTCGAATCCTCCCCCGCCGGCGTCCGTCAGATGACGACATCGCCTCACGGGCCAATGAGCTGACGGTTGACGGCCGAGCTGGCTTATCAGCGCTCGTTTGACCGGCCTAGAGGAGGGGCCAAGTTGAAAAACACAGGGCATAACTCTTGTTGTGTTTTCCTGGGGGCTTAATTATTTAAAACTGCTAGACGAGCCTCGTTCGACCTCGATAATTTCCCCTTCGTTTTTTACTCCACCCCTTACCCCGCTGCCCCCCTTATCCCCCTCGTCTGCGACTGCGGCCTACTCCTCCGCTCACTCCTCTACCCCCACATCCAAAGTCCAATGTCTGAGCTTACTCGAAAGTTCACCAATGAAAATTCAACCTTCAACTGCGTTGTGACTCCAGCCAAGGGGGGAATGTGATGAAACACTGTTGCATGATAACGAATAACAACAAGATTGTTTGGCGAATTGCGAAAATTAGGGCGCCTACACCACGCCTCGGCCCTCGTGTCTTGTTCTTGGTTACCCCTCGTTACTCGTCCAAATGCATGGGATTATTAAAACCCCCCTTATCATACTTGGACCCCATATTTTTAATTCAGTTATCAAATTCTTCCATCGTTATTTTTCCACCCTTCAGGAATTGAACTTCAATTGGCATGCACGTATTACCCCCTGCAAACAAGAATGAGTACCTCATGCATTTGCATGCCACTTTAGTTTAGTTTTACAACCCTGCCACGCATTCTTGACCTTTTCCTACAGCAGTCAAATTACATGGACCGACTCGCTGACAAAATGTCCCGAAAAATGGAAATTGGTGAAGAAATTCCAAAGACCAACTTCTAGAGTTCAAGAAGCCCTAAATGTAAGCGTCCTTTGCACATCTTAACTTGACTACAATCAAAAGCATCCGTTGTTGTGATCTCTAACTATCTAGAATACATTAAAATGTGTATATGTACCCTTTGACCCAGGATGTTTAATCTGTATATAAGATTAGAATTAGTGCAGGAGTCTAATTACATTTTTCCTACACCATGAATTTTGTGGAAATATAGTGCATAAAAGTGTTTAAACTAATAACTAAATATATATTTTCCAAAAATAAACCATTTTCATTTCCAAAAATTCATGTAATTGGATTAGTGCATGTTTATGTGAGGACGTGTAAAACTAAGTTATCTTTTGTCTGAATATAGTTATATGATGTAGTTTTGGGGTTGTTATTTTCCCAAATTTTTGTCCATAAAGCCATATAGTGCTTCATCATGACTATAGCAACCTTCCCAAAACAGACACAAGTGCTGATCGAGGGACTATTTTGGGATTTCTTTACACCCGGGTACTATTAGAATCTTATGGCATACCTATTTTTATTTACTGATTTTTTATGAGTTGACAATCCTATTATGTATATAACCTTAGTTAAGGTCCCAATATAATTCAGGGGAGTAGTCAAGTCTATTCAAAAAATAAAAAACGGCCCATAAGCCTTCATCTTTAACCCATCTTTTGCGCAGGTTGGCAATAGGAGATTACCCCCTCATCCTCTAAAAAACTGAACATTTTATTATTTTACCCCCAGTGCATGTGTTCGGGGCAAAAAGGCTATGAAACGTTTTTTTTACGACTTTGTTTACAGGCTGTCCGGCCACGACCTGCATCTCGAGCCCAAGGTGTCAAAAAGCGCGGCCCCGTCGCAAAGGACCCACCGTCCCTCGTCTATTTATACAGGACCTATTTACCCCTCGCGTAACACCCATCGGCAATTACCCCCACATCACAAGTGAGCGCCATTCGCACATTTCAAATTGCATCCCATGCAACAGAGTTTTATTTCGGAGCAAAGGGGCATGTGTGCCCAGCGACATAAAGGGGGCGCGGTCGAAGCCCCACAAATTCCCAGCCAAAGCTATTATACAAGGGTTGCTAAAGAATATGAAGAAATCGCCGTTATGCAACAAGTGAATGCATAACCTCAGTGTGGAGAAAAAAAATGGCAATCCATTAATTCTGAACGGATCAATGCACCGGGATGTGTGGACGAACGCTTTAAGAACGAGCGCCGTAGGGACAGTTACAGAACGCGTTCATTGACACGATTGAGTGGTTGGCGTGCGTAGTTACTAACAATTTGTCTAATCAAAATGTAGTAAATCTGATGGCTATATCAAATAAAGGTGTTATTTACAAATGATCTTCATGTCTGAACTTGTTTTCTATTTCTGAAATATTTGTATAAGGGGAAGCTTTTCAAAGACAGTAGACATGCTATTAGATGATTGTGTTAAAAAATATGGCAATTTTAAACTTTTAAAATGTTATAATAAATTATAAAGCAATAAAAATCTATCCATAAGCATGAAACGGAAGACAATTTATAATAACGTTGATATTCTGAATTGTTTTGTGATTTGTAATCGACATTATAATATTAAGATCTTATATAGTACATCTAATATTAATCTTATATACATGTATACAAAATTGCTTAAATGATATATTGAACAGTAAAAATTGCCAGTAAATTCCACTGTAAAATTTGTATAAGGGGAATTCAATCTGAATATAAAAGTGACGTGAATATTGAGTCTAAGCTAATAGAGTTTAACTACTCATACACGTGGCATACATTGGTGTCCAGCACAAATATCATGCAAATTTCCCGATTTGCAAGGTTTCTAGATACATTGGTATACTCCTATTTATTTAAGAATTTGCTGTACAACAGGAGCAAGTCCTTAATTATACATATGTATATATATCATGTGCCTTGGAATACCATTCCAAATATGTAGAAATACCATTCCCTCATAAAGTGGTGTTTAACACAAAAATAAAGTAAAATTCCCGTTTTTCAATGCAACTGAATACCCAAAAAATGCATGCAAGATTATACTTTCGACATAAAGCTAATGGATTTTTAAATGCAAATTCCCACTTACCGCTCTTTCGCTCACGCCCAAACT
>JAUJYV010001482.1:0-17393 GCA_033995625.1 Ophyiulus pilosus
CCTCAACGGAACTGGGAAAAGGTGATAGCTGTCAGAACTTCTGACCAGAATGCTCACGGACACTGAAATGAAAAAAGAGATTTTAGGATGACAAAATTCCATTGCACTAAAACCAATTCCCTCTCGTCGTTAACTAATAGTTTGCAAAGGTAGCAAAGAACAATCAAATGCCATAAAATCGTCATGTTAAAAGCCGTATATAATACACGACTCCATCAACAAATATCTTGTTTATGGAAAAGATCTCCTGCAAAACCAAAGGTATAAATAGTTAACTAATAAGCGAAGGGTGTGTTAGTTATTATTAATCGTACTTCCATTGGTGATATTCTGATTTTAAATTTAGGATTACAACCCGCATCTACTAATGTGAGGACAGTTATGGTGGTATAGTTGAAGTCCAAAATGACAACCAGCAAACCTAAAACTCAACACTATTGATGTCTTTATAGTACAGAAAATTCAGATTATCCAAGACATGTGTAATAAAATGCCGTAAGTGTTTTAAAAAAAAACGAAATATCTTTTTAAATAAATTACAAATGTAATGTATACATTTTTGTTCTTAAAATGCTGTTATAAATATATTGTATATGTATTTATGTCATTTTCTACAAAAAGAGCAAATAATTTATTTTGAATATGAAACTGACACTGTCAGTTTTCTGTGATCAGAGTAGGTTTAGTCCACATAACTTGTTGGATAATCGAGTTTTCACTATTTCATTTAAAGATAATTTGAGATTTTTACATTTACCACCAGACCTAGTATTTGCATTATAGTTAAACAATGTTAACAAGCAATATTCAGGGTATCATGTAAATCGTTAAGCACGACAAAACCAAAACCACAACCACAGTTGCTCAACAAACTACAGCTCAAGCTTTGTCTCGTCCAAGCTGCATCTCAAACTTAAGTTGAAGTTTGAAATGACACACATTTGGTCGTATTGAGATTGGCTTGGCAATTTTTCTGTGCAACTGTGGTATGCATCTGGGACTTGAGACGCAGCTCTCAGTCTCCAGCTCATGCGATTTGAGCAACCGTGGTACGGGTGTTAGTGGCATTAATTCTTGTATCAACAAAGGTTAACGTTAGTGGAAAATCGCCATTCACAATATCATACATTCTGAAATGGAAATAGACCTTTAGAAGGTTAGATAGATTAATGTCCAAGCTGAAAAATGGTTGACACAGCCACCAAGAGAAGCAAAAAACAGCATTTGTCAGTGGCCCTTGCAATTTGGTTAACTTCAATAAGAAGCAATCAATGCCTGCAGCGTTTAAGCAAGCACTGTCGGAAGATAGTGATTTCTTGTTACTCGAACACAGAACAACAAAATCACTAGTCTTCCAGACAGTATTTGCAATAGGATTCCGAAGAAAGCTTGCAAGAATTTGAATTCCGTTCAGTTCGTGAGACTTAAAATTCCACGTGTTTCCAATGTTCATGCACAATTATAAACGAACAAAGGAACAAATGATTAGTTAGGAAAATTAGTGCAAAAAAGCCATTCCCAGTAAGGCATTTTTTAAAAATTAAAGCAAGGTGCAATGCATTAGTAGTCACTTGTGATAGTTAGCAATGGAGAAGCTGAAATAACATTGTTGGTGAATAACAGATTGCTTGGCATAGCATTCGATAACCCTAGATAATGTACTTGTGCAACTTAAAAGAGGCATAAGAAATAACCAATTTGCTGATACACCAAGTCGATTCAAACTTCCATTACATATTCTTAGGATATGTTTACAAATTTGTGCTATGTTACACTTGCGTTGCTTGCACAAGACAAAACAAAAATCCCAATTTCATAATTGAGAGCACCCACAAGCTAGATGATAAAATGAGGAAAATCTGCAGATGAAAACGTCAGGAAAGGACACAGGTTCAGCATAAGAACGGGATTGGCACAAATAAATAGAAAAGATTTCAACAAAAACCCATATTCTATTTAAAATGCTGCTGATGTGCCTCAACAATGTGAAGCGATAATCAACTTTTATCAAGGTATGAAAAAACAATAGTAATTGATGGAATGACTAACGTCTGAGCAGAACATGCAACTTTGCAAAATGCACAAAAGACCAGTTATATAATAATAAAAAAGCCGACATGAAAATAAATTGCAAATAAAGCAATCGCTAAGAAATAAAAAGCTAATAATAATAATAATCATTATTGAGAGTTTGACTAAATAATTCACCTCTGCTGTAAAAGATATTGAGCCATCTGGATCTGTTGAGGGTCCCCAGAAATGGTGATGACACGATCATCGTGGCCATCCAGGGCTTCATCGATGATTATCCCAGCACCTGATTCCTGTCGAATTTTACGAATGCGGGTGCCTCCTTTCCCAATGATGGAGCCTGCCAGCTAATTTAACAGGCCAGTGATCAGATATTTTCATTTTGAAAATTTTAAAATTTCGGTTAATATGCAATGTCATCACCAAAGCTGGGCCCCGATCTGAAAAATCAAATCAACGTTGAGGGGGGTATAAAAATATATCTATGTTGAAATTATGGGCCTCAATGAATTAGGGGCAACGATAAATTAAGGGTTAAGAAGATATGCAACGTCAATTGAAAGTACATATGCAAACCAACATCACACATTTTTGTTCTTAATTTGACAAAAAAATGATGGAAATTGCAAAGACATTATTTGCGAAGGTTTCAAAAAATCAAGATGGCTCAAACTTAAATAGATTTAATGATGTCAGAAGAGGCAACAAACTAAACTAAAACAAGATTTGATTTCTGCCCAGCTTTGGTCATTGAAAATGAACACTGTGCTAACTACAGGTAGCCTAAACAATTTTTCATATCATGATGATAAGTATTAAAATGGAGATTAATAATTTAAAACATTCAGCAAACCTTTAGCTAACACTTCAACGTAAACAAATACAAGCCAAATTGAAACTAGCAACTTTAAATTGAAAGTGATTTAAAGTTTTAAATTACTAAAACCTGCCAAAACTTGAAAAACGAGATGTTATTGAACATGAATTCCAAATTTAAATGGGATAATTTGATTTTGGTAATGTAAAGGAGCATATTTAAATAAATTTTCACTATATATGATATAGCTTAATTTTGAAGTACTTTTGAAAATGGTACAGCCCTAAATTCAATGACCTGTTAATCTCAACGATTATATTACTGCATCCAAGCAACGGATATCGGCAACTAAATTCATTCAATTAGAATCCATTCATTCTCCATTTTAATAAAGAACTATTCGCTCTTTTCAATATGAAATATTGTTGACTGGGGAAGCGTAATCTAGCCATGACTCGCGCAACAACGTTTACTCGGCAGTTCACTTACATCTTTAGGAATTGTAACTTGTGTTGAACCCATGTTATCATCTGCTTGCTGGTGCCCAGGCCCAAATGAGTCACTGGTCTAACGACCAAACAAAATTTACAGTAAAGAATACATAACAAACGACAATTAGCTTATGTTCAAATACGGTAAATTAAATACTAACAAAATCTTGGTTTCCGGTGTTCTCGTATGCATTGAAACCTCCTCCGCCTCCCATCATTCTGGGATTACCAAAACTTCCACCACCTGCAAAAGATTGCAAATGCTTAATACACCATTTTACTTTGCATGCTATGCTAAAGAAGTCCCTTCAGTTTAGGGGTAGAATGTAGTTGAGGACAAAGAATGCTAGCTTACTGTTATCGCTGCCGTATTTAGGTCCTCCCCGTCTTTGGAAATAATCTTGACTACCACCCATATTTCCATTCCTAAATTTTGCAAAGTGCAATAAATTTCAGTTAATAAATTTGCTGGCGCACGGGAGCGTTCAAACACGTTCATTCAACATTGTTTAAAAGAAGAAAAAAAATACCTGAAACCGCGACCACCGCCTCCTCCTCCTCTGCCCATCATGCCCCCACGTGACATGCCAGGTCCACCGAATCCACCTCCGCTTGCATCGCCACCGCGACCCATTCTGCCACCTCCGCGTGAGGAGAAGTCACTACCCATGCCAAATCCGCCTCTTTGGCTATTGTAATAAAACACAATTTATCATTTTTACCACATTACAACGAGCACCAAAACAGAACTCTGGTATTAAACAAATTGCGGTGAAGGTAGAACAGTACGCGTAAAACCAGAGAAACTGGTCGTTCAAACTAGAAACACAGCGTGCTACACTAAAGATGTGCTAGTATGCTTACCCCATTGGAGGGCCTCTGGGACCTGGCCCCATTCTTCCCATATCCATGCGACCACCGCTGCCTCCTCCTCCGCCGCCGCCGCCTCCACGTGCCATGGGATCAATGAATCCACCATATTCTTCTGCGAAGTAACTATCATAATTGTGTGGGTCGTACGGACTGCGGGGTCCTTTGATAGGCGACTATAAACAAAAATAAAAGCGATACGTGAATATAAAACACTGCGGCACGACATGCACCGTGCACATATGCATCCGCTGCCTAATTGATACTCGAATCGCATGCATTCGTCACAAAGCGTGTTTCTCATCGACCAGTTGAATGAAGGGCGGTCATACGCGACTCCATTTGTAAAAAGTAAACCTTAACAAAAAATAATTTCCTGTCTCGGTAGTGTTGCGATTGTCTGGTTGCCATGGCAACTCGTTTAATGTGCATATACAAAACACCGCTGTTTTCACTTGTGTACACAACACACGATAGGATCGTTTTCTCCTATTTTCACCTGATCACCTTTCCAATTTTCATTACCTAGACGTTATCCCCCCACCTG
The DNA here is from genome assembly GCA_033995625.1 of Ophyiulus pilosus. Classification (NCBI taxonomy): domain Eukaryota; kingdom Metazoa; phylum Arthropoda; class Diplopoda; order Julida; family Julidae; genus Ophyiulus; species Ophyiulus pilosus. The sequence continues at coordinate 4,757 of JAUJYV010001482.1, forward strand.
CTTTGTTTTTCTACCCACAGGCTGGGGCTGCTGGAGTTTTTGTTTTTGCTTTTTTCACTCCCATTTCGTTTAAAAAGGGGAAACACCCCGACCCGACAGAAGCAAAATGACTTCCTACCCCTACCAGCCAGATGCACGAGGAGGTGATTTTCACACACGATTGCAATGATTGAGACCAAACAGTGCAACAAAAGTGGGAGACAAAAGGGCTAAACCCATTGTTTGATGAGCCAAGAGCTTTGCCCGGTGAAGTTCAATACGTCAATTGCAGGTTTAACTTGGCGACTGAGATACCACACATATGCCGTAGAAACCACTCGTGGCCATTTTAATTTAACTTCAATTGTTGCTCGGCTCTGACAAACAGCGAGTTGCTCGACAATTTCCCCTCTTTAATCGTGCCTCGTGCACTAAGGTTTTAATATCAAAGTCCCCGTAAAGAACACCCACCCAAATTGCACAATATTCTTCTAATTAATAAAGACGCGAAGGAAAAGTTGATTTGCAATAACTCCTATAATGACCCCTAACACGAAAATTGTATTACAGCAAATTAATTAGTGCATGCGTGCTTCTCTTGCAACTCGGGCTTCAAATTAAGCAAACAAATGCAGAGCAAAGGGGGAATGACGAGAAAATTAGCCATCAAAAAATCAAGAAGGCTTTTTTCACAACGAAGCATTTTGGTGCGTTTTCATTATTTTATCGATAAAGCAGATGGCGTTTTACCATCGACTGCCCTAGCAATGTTATCTACTGACAACAGAGTAGGAAAAACAATGTAACAATGGAAAAGTTAACAAATGACAGGAGGCTGACTGGGGGGATGGGGGGGATAAAGAGGGAACAGGTGCAATCAAATTAGTGTACTTTGAAAACCAAAGAGGAAATTCAAATAAGCCAAAGCGGGCAGCTGCAAATTTACTGTAATGCGTCCCCGACAACAACAGTAAAAATAACTGTTAATAAGGATCTGTTGAATTAAATATTACCTGCTCGACTAGGAGATATATCTGGCGAAGGCAATCGACCACCACTTCTGGTTTTCCTGCAAGTTGTACCACACGGTCTGTCGACTGGGGGCAGCATTGGCTGTATACCTTAATGGTGGCGCCAGTTTGCTGGAGGGGAAAAAGAACAACGAGCAAACATTAACTAAACAAATATGACATAGACACAAAATGTTAAAATTAAACATCGATTGAATCCTGTAGGCACATTATGACTGGTCCATAATGTCCCTGCTACACAAAAGAGTGCTTGTATGTTGTTAAAGTCAGAAATTGATTTGATGCTAGACTACATAGAGGTCTCACACTGGTGACTGAAATTCGATTAAGAATTCCCCAACATTAGTTTACAAAGACAATTTTAGTAGGCTAAATTAATTTGTGCAAACGGCATTAATTTAAAATTGTCATACTATCCAACAGCACATTCACCGTTTACTATTTTCTCTAACAAGTTGATTTTATCTCAATGACTGTGACAAATTCTGATATTCTGATGCTCTTCCAAACAATTAATTAAAAATTAAAGCCCAAAACTACTACAAAAAAAATGACATCACCAGAGACATAACCCGCATAAATGAGGTTTCAACACGGCATATTTTTTTACTAGCTAGCAATAAGCATGGGTGTCTATATTTTCTAAAATTAATATAATTGTTGGTGGGCAGCAACGGACATCCTGTCTAAAAGCACTATACTACACTGCTGAATTCACAAATGGCAGTTGCCTAGTAGATAATTGTTAGCAAACGTAAACTAAATCTTGCACCTGTCAAAATTCCCTCCAAACTGATGTGAACATAATCTGTCACGATAAATATGTTTAAACAAATGTACCTTGCCTAAAGGTTATTCAGAACTTTACAGAAGCGCTGCTATCAATTAGCTAAATTGAAACTGCATTATTTTTAATATATGCGATGGGTGGAGCCATAATTAGCAATTAAAATCTTTTAAAAGCAGATTCCTAGCACGAAAGGCTGGTTGCTATGACAGTTTTTGTTCGCTTTGCTGATTTGTCCCTCCCAGTTATTCTGCCACTAATGCAGTATGTGAACACGAAAACTAATTTTTCCTGTAAAAGAAAAATTAGACTGCAGACTAAGTCCATAGAAATTTATCATTTCATTAGAAAACACGGTGTAATGCAATTTTTAATACTGCACTAAGGTAAACGCCAACAGTGCTAGGCATAGGGAAAAAACCATACATAATAAAAGGGGGAGAAAACGTTCCCTCTTTATTACGTTCACTACCAAGTTTATTAGCTATTCAAAGCAACCAAGCATACTTAGTGAATTGACAATAAGATAATCTATTTAGATTCACGAATAATCGCACACGCAAACTGGATCTTTCTGTAGACTTTACGAAATAAATTGATCTGGAAGAGTTCAGCTTTAATGGAGCAAAACATTAGCTACATATATGTAGATTCAAATTTTCAAATCGAACATCCCTATTCATATCAACTCAGGGATATAGATTCTGCTTGTTTTCATATACCATTATAAAGCAATAAACGCGGCTTAAATTTAGGCTTGGAGCACGAAAGAAATATTTGTCATAAAGGTGCAGGGCTCTTGTACAAATAGGTTACTTCAAAGGTTACGAAATAATATGTTGAACAGCGCATTATTGAGCTCTAGATTTATTTAGCGACCCCAGCAGAGCTTCAGTGTGCGTTGGGCCACTTTATCTCCTTCAATAAAACTCTGTCCCCATAAAATGTCTCGTAAAACCATCTTTGTTGTGTATTAGATTCTGCCATCACTTAATGAGTACGGTGAACAGCCTCAATGCGATTTCCAAGGCAATCTTAGAGGTGCGATAAGCACAGATAGTAATTCGTGTAAGCAGATGAATTTTATGGAAAATTCAGAGAAAAAAAAAATTCCAAAGTGTGAAGAGGAAAAAATGGTTACATGATGATATGAACACGCCTTGAAGTTCATTATAATGATGATAAACAAGAGGCGTATCAGGGTGTGTTAACTTACTTAGGAATTCAATAGCACGCCTTGAATTTACTTTGTCGTACAAAAAAAATACACCAAGGTAGATTAAAAGTATGCAGCATCGAGTAATTATTGATATTTACCAAACCCCACACAATAAAATTATTAAAACTGCTCGTAATGATAAAGATAGGGCATTTTCAAGGGAAGAAGCAAGGTGGCGACCATATTCGAAACGTGTCGCCAGCAAAATGTATTCACAATTCAGAAACTGACAACATCAATGGCTTTTATTCAATGTTGCCTGTCTATCACCACCTGCTTATTGTTTGGTTCGCAGATAAATGGAGCTGAACTACTGTTCTATGACAAGAATAATTTTCACGCATGCCCCAATTACCACTATGAAAGGCAGTTACATCAAACGTGAGCCTCAAAATCTCAGAGCACATAATGTTAAATTGATAAATCTGCCATTACTGTCAAGCCCAAGCCATGGCATTTATTAGCAAAACTTACATCCTCTGATTTTGCTTTTGCCAATGAAATGCTTCCATGACATTGTCTAGATTTCCTAAGTGACACAAGTACAAACAAGCATAAACCATGTCTCATTTTTAACAAGACCACGATTCTAGGCAGCAAACAGCCAACCAGAACCTCAAAATAATGCACACAAAAAACCCCATCAAGCAGGCGATTGAAAACGTTGCACTACAATGCAATGGTGGATCAATTTTATAAGTACGTTTACAGGGAATCCATTTGCCAGCAAATCTTATTAGAATGTTCAGCATAATCAAAGACAAGCCGAGGATGAAACAGACGTGAATGGTGATTGGAACAATGATTGACATAGCCCTATTTCATACAAAGTAAGCTGTGGGAAAAAAATGCAGCAGAAGGGGAAAATGAATATGCAGAGAACATCAAAATTTTCATGCTCGCATAATGCCCTAATAACCCTATACACTATTGATTTCAAGTTACACCAAAGGAAGATTTCATACAGATCGAGTGGCTCTGAAGAGAAGAGGCAAGGCACTTCAATGGTGGTCTCTTCCCAAAAAAAAAAAAAAAAATGCATCAAATATCGATACGTTCTTCACATTTCAATTGAAGAAGCACAATATGCTGCTTGAAATAACTTTTCAATCATGTTAGCATTATTAAATTTGTATTGATAAATTTGTGGGTGGATCTCTGCTGCAAAGGAGTAAATCTATGCAACCATTACATGCCTTTTTATTTTCCAGTATTTTTTTTTCTTTCCCACAGTTCGTATTATTTATTTAAGAGAAAAAATATGGATGCAACGTTACACATTTTAAGCCCCAGCCCCCTTAACTACAATTTACAGCAATAATCTTCCTGCTTCTTATCAGAATGATCAACTTAGCACGTCATATTAACCGAGATCTTTTAAAAACTGGAAAAGGGTATAATTAATTATCAAAGCCATCAAGTGAAACTGGTATTTACTAAACTACCTCAGTTGAAGAACGACTACTTCCTAACAACATTGCTTGATGCAACCTTGAGAGATTGGTTAAAAAATTTTTTAAACAGAACCAATTTTCTGCAGAGTCAGATGCAAAATGACAAAATCATCTGAAGGTTTTGTGGACTTTTCTGGTTTCCACAATTCCGCATGTGCGAGTGAAACCGGTCAAGTGCAGGTTTCACCAGTACTTCTAGTTCGTTACAACTAGGCTAGTTAGAACCCTATTCCTGTTAAACATCAACAGATATATTCATCCACCGCTACAGAATATCTGCCATAGTCATAAAAGAAAGCTCGTAAATACACGTGCCAAAATGCAAAAAACACGAGGCAAAATGCGTGAAAGCAATCCAGCTAATATTTGTAGTAGTACAGAACAGGAAAAAAAATGAACTTCAAGTACCAAAAGATGCCTTCCAAATAGAAATAAGAGGAGGAAATCGGATGTTGCACCGTAATTGCTTACCTTGCATTAGCTACCATGTTTTCTAATGGAAAAGGGATATCCATTTTTAATTACATCTAGGCATCACCGGTGAACACCCTCTGCCGAGCAGAACACATTGGTTTTTTTTTTTTGCAGTGCAACCCAGTCTTGCACTGGCTTCTTGTCCAAAAAGGGTGTAGTAACAATGGAACAATCATCCATTAGATTAAGCCAACAAAAATCCCAAACACCACTGTAGAAAGGGCGCTCAGAGAAACATGAAAGCGCCTTTGTTACACAATTCCGAATATAAGTCTGATAACAGAAACTACCTTCCAGAGTAGTAACCCAAGCCAAAGGCACACGAGGACAGGTGTTCCCTAGCAATGGTTGAACCTACCCCTCCTCCCTCTCTCTCTTCGTCATCTATCTGGCTTCATTTTCTCGATATTGGACAGCTCTCATTTTTTTGTGCCAGGGAGGATGGCTCATCATGCCATTGCAAGCCTCGAAAGAGAGGGTGTACTACTACGAGCAGCACGCACAATGCATCGTACGAGCACTCGGAAGATCACGCAGATCGTTGTTGTATATGTTGCACCAAGTGCTAAACAAAAGACCACAAGCTCGATAAGCTCAAATTATATAATGGAACAACCTTGCATTATTAAAAAGGCAGGAGTCCAACGCGTAATATACCTCGGAGCACAGCACAGAGCCATTCGGAGGGCTTTGGCATTGCAGATACGCTTGCGAGAAAAATCGAATCTGGGAATCCTAAAGGGTTTATTTTTAGACAAAACGGCATCCCGAGTTTTTCTATCCGCATACAATTAACCAAATTACCTAAAATGAGCAAAAGCGAAAGGGCACGTGGAATGTGTCTCGCGAGTTATATATGCACGGTGCCCTTCTGCTCATTAGATTTGAATTCAAATTGAAAAAAAATGTGAGATGCCAATCTGTGATGGGCAATTAGCACGCAAAAAAAACACTCCTGAGGTTATTTTAGGTTTTGCTGGTGATGAAATAGAGAAAAATCACAACGTCCAGAAATTTCAAAAGTGGATTTCATCATTTGTACACATGGAATACTGGACCTACACAAGTGCTCCTAGTCTCAATCGTTCATGCTATCGACGGCACTTATTTTCATTACTTTACTCGATTGTCAGATCAATAATTTTCCACATTCCCAGTTGGTAAGCAGTGATCAGAACATCAGTAGCCTTTAGTTATCAAAACTAACTTGAGGAAAGTGCATCTGACAAACGAAATTGAAATGGCGCATTGACCTGTCAAAATTCCAGAACCTGGAGTGGGCGCCTACATGCAGGCAATCGCATTGGTCAATATCAATAACTGCCCCCGTGATGTAGCTTAGCAAATATAAACGCTTTTCCAAATCGACTGTGATTTTGAGGTTTAGTCGGGCAATATAGCGCAAATTGCAAAGGCCAATTCCCCGTTAATATATAAATGGCCTTATCCATCATAGTAACATTTTAAAGACGACGATGCTGTTTGTTACCATGCAAACAACACGTCAACATGTACTAAAAGCATTAAAGACTATACAATTTATACTTCGGCAACTTTGGTTACACTCAAAATATCTGCAGACAGTTATTGATTACTTAGGACTAGAACTGACTGCATTTATTATGCACTGCAGATGATTTAACAAGAAAAGAAAAACATTTTATAAGCATTGTCAGATAAAATAGCGGATATCAAACTACAGCAACGTTGTCTCGGATGTGAAATCACTACAAAGAAACCAGAATCTAATGTGAAGTTTATGAGGAATGAAAAATACAACGCAATGCACTCATTCGTTTACTTCCCGTATCCGTTTAAAAATAACATTAGAAAAGATTTTAATTGTATATGCAATATTAAGTCCTGCTAAAATTAGCCTGGCATTTCAGAATTCTTACTTGGAATTATTAAACAACATAATTTTTCATTACACTCTGTAGTGTGTGGTTTTCCGCCCAACTTCACCAGCAGCACCGTATTAAAACTGTTTATCAATTTCAAACTTTAATAATTAAAAGCTTAATCTCCCGTGAGACCAACTACTTTCTATGGCCGCGGCGGCTCTCCCTGCTCTTAGTTTCCGCCGAAATGAACGATCCTCTTTTCCTGCACCTTGCCCAAATTGGTTTTTCATTTACACGTGCACAAAGCTGCAACATTTAATCCCTAAATTTCTGTGATGAGCTGTGCCATGCTGGGCTTCAGCAGCATTAACTAGTCATGACATTTGCACAGACCACACCCAAAAGGTAGGCAACCTCATCGTCGCTAGCAACGCTTCCATGGAAACCATGGGAATTATGCTACAACAGTGGTGAATTTGAAGCGGCAAAAACACCCCTGTCATGCAAGACGAGTCACCCAGATGCAGTACAAGTATTTTAAAACATAACTGCACTCTTGTATGACTTCGAGCAGTCAGAAAACCAATCAGTTGACTAAAGTCATTGGCACGCAGTTGTAACAGTAAGCTAGTTTCCAACAGCAAAAGCAACATTCATGACAAGGAAACATAAAAAAAAGATATGCCTCTGTGAATATGTTTCGTGTCATTTCTTTGACGACTGCATACTGACAGGTATTCTGTTTAGTCTTTTCGATTAAATTTAATTCGCTTACGGTGGTTCCCTATTTCCAAACATCTGCACAAAATGAATACCTTCACACAAGCTGCTTAGACCGACAAGGCAATAATCATTGCCTTTATTCTGACAGCAGATGTCACTTGGTAATTGACTATCATTTGTGGCCAATGATACCATAGTTAATATCCCAAAAATAATAGATGAGCATTCATAATGTATTGAAAATATGTTACACATTTTTGCTGCGAGCAAGGTATAATGTTGTAAACAAGGCGTTGTCATGCAATTTTCACTGTTATCGTGTGGAACTGTTGAAGCCGGTGAGACCATTTTAATTATGACTTCATAAAAATATTGAATAATTAAATTCTAAAATGGCACTTCTTTGTTAAAGCTGCGAATCATTCCAATTTGACACCAGGAATGTCATAGGACTAACTTAATTCCACTGAAGCCAATTATTGTGAGATCCATATTACACAGCTACCTGCAGCAAACTTTCAGAACGCTCTACGTCAGTTTTAAATGACTGAAATTGCTACGAAAATGTCGTGTTAAACAATTCCATTCATTGCAACATAGCTAACCCAGCAGCTTCGAACCTCTTTGAACACCATCCATTGCAATGCCGAATCCGGCACAGCAGACAAGACATACACGATTCAATAAGCCTTGTATACTGTGATACACCGATGAAAAAATGCATTAGCAATAAAATGAACAAAATGATAAGATTTACAATGAATAATGGGGGATGAAAAACCTTTTAGGCCTAGATATGAAAACTGATGAACTTTTTTGCGTTGAAAAGTTCCGTCGCTAAAATTAGCGTCAGCACGCAATGCTGCCACCGCCCATATTCATGCCATAAAACTGCCTATGAAAGATTATAATCAGAGTGCTTATAGATAAGACGGGGTTGCGCATAGTTAGTTTATGACAATATCAGACAAGGCAGCCAATTAGGTGTGGCAGGTTCACATTCGGCCTGGGCTTCTCGTTTTCTGCATCCCTTTTGAACCAGAGAATGTGATATTAATATCAAATGAATAGCGAGATTCCCGCTATTAGCGGGATGCAACTTGAAAATTACATAAACAGGCGGTGTAACTGAACAATGTTAATTACATAATGAATTTCAGAAAGCACACAGACTTTCACGACAAGCCTACCACAGACGATCACCGGCACATACTTCAACCGACAATTTTGCAACACCAACCACTACCGCCATATTTACGTAACATTTAAAATCAAAATTCTGGATGATACGGCGGCATTGTGAACATGCAAGGAAAAGCCAATCAGAACCACTTCCCACAGCTGGAGTTTTGACTATGGAGTACATATTTAGAGAAAAATCTTGAACCCTTTAAGAGTTACCGGATAATCTGAGAACAACGCCCTCAAAGCTTCAACTCAATCGCATTATCTTAATTAATTGCGTAAATTTTAGAGGTAAATGGTGAAATAACGTTAACACGACGACGACGACGAAACGTTAAGAGGAAAAACCAACTGGATATTCATCGATAAAAAACGAGCGAGCTAATCGAGTTTAGAAACACGAGCCAACAAACTGGGAGAGTTTGATGATTTTTAGCTAGTTTTGGTGAAAAATTATGCTGCGATGACACGTTATATTTTCAATTGATAGTCAGGTATTTGATTTCACAAGAAGCCCATTTCTCAAATAATCTCCCATCACTCTTATTGGACGCGTGAAGAATTTGAACCAAGACAAATTTCTTACACCCACGAGAAATTCCCATTAAATCAGTACTAATTTTGCTTTGCTCACATTTCAACATTTTTTTTTGTCCTCGGACAATCTTTAGTTCTATTACGCCACGAACAAATAGAATGCAAACTCAAGAAGGCCTGCTTGGGTGAAATGCGAGAAGTCTTTCCCCAACAGAAAACGCGCTTGATTTCTAGATTTATGTTACGTAGAATCTGCTTTTCTAAAATAAATCGTTGAAATTGTAGCTTATCATTGCGTAAAGTGTCAAATAGCAATGCCCACCCTCAAATGAATTATGCTATTTGACATATGCTGCAAATCAAATTATTGAAACGTATGCCCATTCCGGATTGCAGTAAAGACATTAACTGAACTAAACACTGTCAGTTATTGCATATATTGACAACAGAATCTTAAAGCAATAACTGGGTCATCCCCAGTTACAATAGGTTTCATTTGTGTCCTTATTGTATCATGCAGTAAACAAAAATACCAGGAAAAACGTTATTCTTCTATCAACAATAACAAAAAAAATAAAAACGGGAAAATTTATGTAATCTAGCAATCAATTTCTGGTATTTTACTTTATCTGCCAAGCATAAGACAAATTGCTACGATAATAATTCAGAGACAAAATATTTCCAAACTTTTAACGTTTTTGCATGCAATTAATATTTCATCATCTGAACTTTTTATCGAAAGAAAACATTTTATTTATAAATTATGTAAGTTTTGCCTACCTCTCGCAGCTCCTTTATTTTAAATCCAGCTCTTCCAATAATGCATCCAGCATGGCTCTGATGCACTAAGACTCGGACTTCGCATTCAAATTCTCGGTTGCCATGGCTTACGCTCTGAAATAAGAATAAAATGATTTAAAGGATGCAACAAAGGTGAGCACAAAACTTCAAATTTAAAAATGCTCATTTTTTTTTTTTTTTTAAATTGGAAAAGCTGTTGAGAAAACTTCCCATAATTCTCACAAACCTACAATTCCAGTCATTTGGCAAAATTTAGTGATTCATTTAATATTTGTTTTTAAACCTTTGAAATATGAAATGCAAAAAAAAAGCACACCTTAGCTACAGGTCCAATGATTATGAAGCAAAGCTGTTTCACCGAGACAGATTGCAATCATGAAAGATCAATTATTCCATCATTCAATGAAAGGAAAAGTGATAAGGCAAGCAACTTGGATTTAAAGCACGCAGACTTACTCAAGCTTACAAAGTATTTGCATCCCAAAAGACTTGTCTGTCAACAGTAATCACGTGATTTGCAGACAAGATTTAAAAAACAAAACATGGGCACGAGAGCAAACAGCACCGCACATTTAGATATAATTCAAGCAAGAGCGAGGCACCTCCGTATCCTATATTGACGAGCGACGACTCGCTGCATGCAGTTCATAGAAAATTATGACAGAAGATAAGTGCAAAACACCAGCAGTACACAAATCCAAGTCAGCAATATCTAGAGCTTTCCCTTTTTTTACACAACTTGCCCCAATAAATAATTCCAGCTTGACACATACATACACAGCTCTTCAAGCAGATATCTCTTCCAAACGCATTAGATGTTAGCTTATCTAAAGCGCATATGTCCATGACACGGACAATGACATTACCACTGGTCAGTTTGTAAAACTTAACTTACAACAAGGAAGACCAGTTATGTCACGACGTAATTATGGAAAATTATACTTAAAGGTCGTCAAAATTTAGCTGACCAGAGTTCACGCGCTACCCACCATCTATTTCGTTAATGTTCTGCATGCAAGGCAAAACATTTTGGTGCAAATGAGGATGATCATTTTCGTCAAATGTTTGTTCAGGGAATGGACGAGACAAGAAAGTGTTGGACCTGAATATTATCGATTACCCGAGAGGCACACTCACGAGCATATCAGATTAAAGATATTTCCTTATGGCAATTTGAACCACCCAATAAGCCTTTTAGAGGCTCGTGCATGCTCTACACGCCTAACTAAATACTTGGGAGAGCAACATCTGTCACAAAAACGCTGCTAGATAAAATAAGCAAAGCTTGAAGGAAATGGAAATGGCACATGGCAAGCATTTGCCTGCTTCCTTCTGTTAATACAAAATTGTTTCGCTGTGTCATAAAATTGCCAAAGATGTCATACAAAAAAAAAGAAGTTGCATCCCCCTTCCACAATTTGCTCATCACAATGATATTACAAGATGGCAATTGTTTAAATTATAGTAAATATATGCTAACAAGATTAAAAACATAGCTACATTCATTTCAATGTTCTTATCGTTAAATTTAAATCAAGAATGAGACTACATGTAGTTTCAGTTGGACCAAACATTAGAACTAATCTTGTTAGCTGCAACTCATCAACAATGACAAAATTCTCAATACAGATCATTGTCTAAACATTAACCAGCAAGCAAGCAAATTTAATTTGCAACATGCTTATACTAAAACTTGCTCTTTTGAAGTGTTCAGCACACAAAGAAAAATTAATTGCCCCATGCAATTACTTTGATTTCCTCATGGAATAGCCTACACTCCATCGTCGTGGCATAAAATTCCCTTAGTTTACTTTGGGCATTACAAGCCATGAGCATGAGTTAATGCAGTTTTAAATGGCAGGCAAGCTTACCACAGACATACAATTTAGTTCAGAGCATGAATGCAAAAGCAACACTTGTTGCCAATTAATTACACCGATTGATCATAAACTGAAACAAAAACAAAAAAAAACTTCACTTACATCATCTAACTTGGGTATGATATCCAACAGAACTTCACAAGCTGTGTCCATATCTGACGAAATTGTGAGCACACTGCAGCCAGTACAGCAACAGGAAAGAAAGAAAAAATGATAAATGTTATTAACTTCATGTAAGGTAGAACATTAACACGACAATTTTAGGTTATCAGTAAGTGCTCATTTTGGTAAGCCCAGAACAGAGTCAATTCTAGCATATGATTTTTGTCAGACTATACAATCGATTAAAGACTGAAAGGCTTTGGTTAATTAAAAACGATCAATTTCTGTTTAATTACTGTTTATGACTAAGCAGCTGATACTCAGTCAACAAGTGGGCTATAATAATACGTATATCTGAAATTGAGTCTGTTTTCTAGGACGTGCACAGTTGTAATTAGTAGAGTAATTAACTTTTAAAAGTAGTAGAATAATTAAAAAAGTGCACTTTTAATTAACAGAAATATCGCAATTAGAATTACCACCATTTCTGTTATACATTTCCATCATCAAACATGGTAACAGATATGATAATTTTGCTAATTTTTTTTAAAATTTAAGCCAATCAAATTGTCTCTAAAAGATAATTTATTCAAAGAATTCTTCAACGACCGTATTTCCTAA
>JAUJYV010001483.1:0-17388 GCA_033995625.1 Ophyiulus pilosus
GGAAAATTGCTTTGAGATACGAGCAAATTGACATACGAGCAAGGTTACGGAACGAATTAAACTCGTATCTCGAGATAGTCGATACCTTACGTCACGTTCACACGATGCGGTTTTCTTAACTAATCGGAAATTTCGCTTCATGAATAGGTGCTAACCGGGTGTAGTGTTCACACACTATTCAGTTTCGAATTTTGCATGTTCCAATTTCGTTTATTAGATTTTTATTTTATCACGCACCTCGTTGGTTGTTTTTACTAAATACATGTACAGTTTTTAGCAACAAGACCGAACGTAAAAAACAAATGAATCTGGAATTAATCTGCAAACAGACAGACGTATTGTGTGAACGCACAGATAGAAAAGCATGCGCCGCTGAAAAAAATGTCGTGCGGCAAAACAGCTGATACGGCCTCGTGTGAACGAGGCGTTAGTTATCGTCGGCCAACCAAAATATTAGAGAGTTTGGGCCAACAACGCCTTAACATTAACCTTAACGTTAGAACTGGGAAGGGAGGAGCCACGGACTGAACTACCCAATGAACTAACTGAACGTCATGAGTGCGCATGCGTGATTCTTTCATTCCCGCCTCTAACGTTAAGGTTAACGTTAAGGCGTTAGCTGGCTCAATCTCTCTATTAGAGAGTTTCAGCACGTTTTCAGTCTTGAGCATATGCCAACTTCTTTATAATTACCTTAACTTTAATGGAGAGAAAGGAAGAACCACGCATGCGCACCCATTACGTTCAGTAAAGTTAAGGTAAGTATAAAGACGTTGTATGCTCAAACTGTCTAATAATCACGCATGCGTGCCAATTACGTTTAGTTAGTTTGTCGTAGTACATGTGTTTAAATGATTTAGCAGCAATCAATTAAGACGGGCTCCGTAAAACGGTCACGTGATAAAAATGGAACAAAACCACAAAAAAGAACGAAAGCATGTCTTTAAAGTTCTATGATAAACGAGCAAGGTTATCATTTGACGTTAACTTTGAACTAATTTACGTTCTGGCTGCGCATGCGCATTCCTTAATAAACCCGTCTTTCCAATCTCATCGACGTTAAAGGTGGCATGCTCAAACTCTCTAATATCTGGGTTTACCTATTAAATAAACTCCGTCATGTGTAAAAGATCATCAAATAGCTGGCTCGTAACCTTGGCGTCAATGGAATGTCGTAGCCAAGGTGCTAGGACAGAGACATGAAGGTTGAGGGATCGAAACCCATTAAAAATATCGTACAATTTCGTATAACATCGAAGATGTTAGCACAATATACAATACTATAAGTTCAGATCAATAAATGCAGAATTGAACACTTATCATTTGTATTGATTTCAAAAATGTTTTTGAATGCTGTATCGTGGGTGATTTTTCTGAATAATTGAAATATTCTACTTGTACATTCTTGTTATGTAGGTCAAGTTCGGTGGTCAAGGTGCTACAGCTGTCGTTGGCTACAGGATTGAATCATAATAGAAATATGGAAAAAAAATCATTATAAACAGATTACTGTATTTACTTATGCATTACCCTCGCCCCCAACTTTTAAAGTCATTTTTTGGAGGAGAAAAAAAATTAAAGCGACGATAAATGCTCGATTGTGCATACCATCGTATAGGCGAAATGCTTAGGCAACACTTGCACATGCACTATATACTGGTACTGCGCAATATACACATCTAGCAAATCTGTTGAAGTGTTATAATTTGAATTTTTAAATATTTATAAAATATACTTTATATTATTCTGAGAATCCCTTTGCAAATCAAATTTGCCTTACAGTACAGAAAGCCAAAAGTTGAATCATGCTTTAAGGTGTTTCTATATTGTATAGTAAAAATGTGGAAAAACCTCTCATTAAAAAAACTATTGTAGTGTCTTGATAATTTTAGTCAGTTCCGAATTTTAGGTCTACTTTAGTGTGCCGTGAAAGTTTCTTAAAAATGTATCAGAATGTAGTTTTTTGTGTTATTTTAATAAAATATTACCTTTTTGCTATAAAACATTCACATGAAACATTTTCTATGAACATGTTTACAAAAGGAATTTATATATATGATTTTGTAAATTAAATATTCTTTACATACTCGTATGTAAGTTTCCATTTCACCATGAATACATCACTCACTATAAATCTCTTAGACAGAATAACCAAATGAAAATAACAATCAAAAATAGTCCTATTTTATTTGAAAACAATATCAAAATTTCCCAAATTGTAGCAGAAACCTTAAAAAAAAATGTGCGGTATATTTTTACTGATCTTTCCATTGGCGAGAGCTTTACAAAACTAAGCAACGGTTATCTAACTCTTAAGATATAGTTTGTCAATAAATATTTGGATTACGAATTTTTCTACCCAAAATGGAGGAATTACACCGTATAACCCCAACGTTATTTCATCCTCGGTTAGAAGCATGCAAGTATTCAGTTATTAATGCTAGTGTTTCTGACAAACTTTTGAACTTTGACTCGTAGCCTACAAGACAGAACGTGATTGGACGAGAAAACGGGGCTTCTAAAGCTCTAGTTATTATTGCAGAATTTAAATGAACGTCAGGAAAATATGCGAGAAAACAGCCCCCATAATCGCGAGTGACCTGAGACCCCGGACGAGCATAGGTTCGCAACCCAGGCCCGGTTTGTTTACCAAAGATGCGATCGCGTTGTAATGGGAATCTGTAGTGTGGCTCTACTTGAGAGTGGCAATTGATCCACAAAAGCTCGCTGCTTCGTGTCCTCTCTAAGCCCAATATCCTCTGCGTTAATTGTGGATGACCCAAATTCAGCCATCTCCTTTGGAAATACCGTACAAACAAGGTTCTAGCAATTCGTGAGGATTAGAAGCCAAGCATCGAAACCCTTTTGAATTTCTGTGTCCGGAAGAATCCTACAACAGACACGTCAATGGCTTCCAATATAAGCCGTTTGAAAAAGATCGTAGCTAAAAAATTCGAGGGCTTAACTAGAAACTAACTTTTGTGATCCTCGTCGGAACAACACTAGACATTGTGCGAAACACAGATATAAGATTCTTTTTTTTATTTTGTTTTGTGAAAATTCTTAGCATGCCAGATACAAGTTTCTATCTGTTAGGTTGAACAGTTTACTTGGAAGCCATATGTCTCTGAATTCCTTGAAATTCTAACAAATTAACTGACATTTTGGGTTCTGATAAAAAGAAGGTTTAAATTAAAATTCTGGAAAGTCGACTATATATTTCTAATTATACTTCTTTACGCAGATAAAAATTCTTGTTGAGTTTAATCCTGGTAACGCAAAGCTGATATTTACAGAAACGTATCATTTCTCAAAAAGTATATATAATTTGCAAAATAGATCACATGCCGTAGTGCAATCTTTATATTGTTCTAGTCATTTAATCTAATTTGCGTGTAGTATATCTCAACCCGTTTAGCAATTAAAATTAGGGTTATTTGATTATAAATAGTGTAGATGGGAACTGTACACAGGCATTTGCGTGGAAACAACTGCGGAAAACCTCTCTTCTATACAGGGTAAAACGAATTTGAAATATATTAGAAATTAATATTAACAGCATATATGTTTATTAAAGAGTTGATGGTTTATTTTGAGGCAATTTTCCAAGCAATTGTTACCATTTTGTTTTGTAGAAATAGGATCAAAAATAATTTTTTTTTAAAATTATCTATACGCTGAAGGTGGTGTACAATTGTACAGTATACATTAGTACATACATTACAATACGCATCAGCCGTAATACCGAAGTTGTCTTTATGATAACAAAGTTTTGGGTTCTGTCAGTTTAGATTTCTTCACGCCTAAGAGTTTCCACAGACTTGGAAAAAATACTGCATACAATGGAGGAACACGAGTAGAAAAATGACACAGGTCTATACATGTATATTTTATATTACGTCTAGTATATAATATTTCTATGTATGTCTGAAAACATGTATGTCCATACAAGGTGTTTTATGTCTATGTATGAATGAAAATGTGGACTTGTATGACAACATATTATTTATAATATAACACATACAGTCTTAAATGAATATGCCCATATGGATAAACATGGTCATACATTAGTGACATATGTATGTGCCATATATATATACTTGTATTTTTTTTCTTCTGGGGAGAAGGGAATATAAGGAAAATACACCAGTCTATGGCTAATAAACTTGCAATGTGCCAGCATGCAGGAACAGTTATTGTTTCCTCAAAGACGTCATCATGTGGCGCCCACAAAGCCTTGTTGTCACAAAACAAAGCTATTAAGTAAACATTTTTGGAAGAATCCAACCAGTCAATCCAGAAAAACTTGAATTTGCAAGTTTAGCAATGGGGGCTCAATTGCAAATACAGACAGACATATCCTTCATAATAAGAATTCCGTTACAGTTCTGGGCCTAATGGCACCCGCGCGTATATAGAAAACATCCCATTAGATACACAGAAGACATGAGGAATTTTAATGAAAGAAAATATAACTGCTTCGCCAGCCTATTTTTCCAGCAACAATTTGCATGCATTAAATTCCAGGAATTATTTGCTTGTTGTTGAAGAGCGGAAATGCCACCCGGGCATATTATGCCATTTCTGCGAGCGTTGGAAATAGAAACTAAATTGCTCCACAGTTGCATTGTGTTTCGTCTGACTATTTATTAACAGCAATTGAAATTATTCTTGGAAATACATTATGTTCTGGTGCATGAATGGGCTTCCTTCGTAATAAAACTTGCCCGACGTCGAAACACATTCAGCAGCAGCAAACATTTCTCACCAAATTTTCCATTTAATCCGACTTTCATTAAATTCATTTCAACTGCAAATTTAAACGAGGTTCCATTAATTATAGCAAATTAAATAAGTGAGTTTTGAAAGTTTCGGCCGTTAAAAATCACTTACTCTTTCATTTAGTTTAATTAATTCCGAAACACTATCGCGGCTGCTTTCGCATTTAATCACCAAGCATTTTAATGCACCCATCCTGGACGTTAACTTTTAACCAGCAGAGTTGATTTTGTAGCAATCCTATTTGCAATGTTCGTTTATAAAGTATAAATTGCTTCCATACATTGTTTTACATCATATGTACAAGTTGATAGTCTGTAGCGTTCATACAATTAAATTTAGGTTCATTTATATTGGATTAAAGTGGAAGTATATATAATTAGAAGAAAATCTTCATCACAAATCTTTATCATATTTATTAAAATTTAGAAATACAAGATAAAATTAAATTCTTAGAAAAACATGAAAGGTCGTACATATGAAAAACTTGGGTTAACATGTAGTATAGGTTAAAGTTACTGGTATTAACTTTGGCTTCCTATTAAAGCTTAAATAAAATAATCATTAAGGGCTGGCTTATCTAAAAGTATTTGAAAACTATAATCATATAATAATGAATTTCAATAATTTACATAAATCTAGTCTGTCGCAGTTAGAAAGGAGACAATAATTATAGCAACAAATCTTCGCTAACAGCTAATTAAAACCACAAAACATTTTAATAAACTCATGGCTGTTACAAATGTCATGCAGTGCTATTTTAATTATTAACTAATGTATTTACGAGCTAGTTAGGTTTAGAAGCTACGCCCACGTCAATTTGGCAACTTGCGTTAATATCAGCCTAACAAAATTAGCTTTTCTAAAAAAATGTACAGGAAACAATGCTCAAAAAAGACGTAAAATAGTTCACCAAAAATTGTTTGTGTTTTGACAATATGCTTAACAAATTAACGCTTAAATTTATGCTGTTATGGCAAATCAAAATCGATAACTGAAATTGATCGCAACTTTAATCATCATTAAAAATGCATGGATCATGTATACCCAACTGTGAATTGACCCATTTTTAATCGACCTCAAGTATTGAATTTAACTTTCACAGAATATGGTGCCAGGTTTACTATTGTCTATGTTTGACGTTTATGGTCGTATCAACTTATTATGAAGAGCCCAGATTATATATACTTAATCTCGATATTGCATCCCAATCAATTTACGGTATATATAACAGGCATACATATGATGATTACCATCATGGTTGGACATCCCTCCCCTTATTCCCTTCTCCGTTCATAGTTTTCCATTGATGCATATAATGAAAATATATGTAAACTATTGAACTTTCAGCGAACTTCTTACTGAAGTGGTTTCCCGGAAAAATGTATTGTAAATGTCTGTCCATGCACTGTACTCGTGTTGTATAGTTAGACAAGATTTCGTTGTACTATTTAGCTACAACATGAAGTTAGGCGGAATTTTAAAAAGAGCTGTGTATATATACCTTTCTCATGGGTTTATGCTGTAACCAGGGCAACTAAATCTTGAACTTTTCATACAAAACTTTATAACTACCCGCTTCACCGAATGTTGTAAACAGACTTCGATAAATATAAACTGTCAATAACATTTAATGTTTATTTTAAGTTTGCATTAAAAACAGTTTTTGGAAGTATGGAAGCATTTTTTTCTGCTCTTTCTGGTTCTGATACAATTTGAAGGCACAGTAACATTTGTGACATTAAAAATTTCAATGATAAGGTAAAGTCTGTATTCAATGCAACTCTTAAGAAGCTTAGCATGATACGATGAGCCTAACTAAATTATTAACATATAAGGAACTCAAAAATACATAAATTTTTAATAAGGGGACCTGGACCATCACACGAACTTACGAACAGCGACTAATTCCGTCGAGACCACAACAGCTTAAGCATTGCAAACGGGATGGGATTTTCTCAACATGCCCTCTCCGCAATCGAGGACCTAAGCCTAATCTGCATATCTTTAGTGGCATAGAAGTGACCGCAAGAGTCTCGCTTCTGTCCATTCTGGCAAATTATTCCGCAGTTTGGTACATTTGGGCTCTTATCGCCATTTCCCAGATGCCCTTTTCGCACTTTCCTAAAGTTCCTGCAAGATTTCCAATTTTCAGGAGCCTAACAGGTTTGCAAAAGCTCTCCGATCATCCGGCCCCATTAAATGCGAAGGGATTTTACCATGCAAATGGCTCGGCTTTCACGCCGGATTTTCCATTCTATTCAAGGAGAATATTTGCCTGGCGTTTCCGCCTATATCGCTCCATCTTTATGGGGAAGCCGGGACACTAATGCCCGCGGATGAAATTTACATCGATGGTGCCCATTTTCCAGTGAAAAGAGAATCGGCTTGATCCCTTGTATATTAAAGTGTAAGACGCTCCTACCAACACTGGCGATAAGGAGCGCCGGACGAGTAAGCAGCCTAAGTGTTGTTTATCATCGTTTGGTTTATAAGAACCTTAAATGAGTAAAAAAAAAAATCGGTTAGCGCTTAAAATAGCGCCTGGGGAATTCAAATTTAGTGATGAAACTGACCGAGGAACGGATATCTCGTGGGCTTTCAGTTTTCATACATTCAACTGCCAACGCCGGTGGTCGAGTGGGTTATGCACTTGCTCTCGATCCTAAGTTGCGGGGGTTCGCTCCCTGCTCGAGGTCGGTGGGGACTTATGGATGGGAAAAATTCAGTAAATGGCAGATCTTTCAGATGTGTTTAAACCAAGGCCCCGTGAACATTATTGCACGTTATAGACCCCTCAAGAGGGGTGGAAGTATCCCCTCGTAGGCAAAATTTCCAGGTAAGTACACTGTAAAAACTGGTCTTATTTTCAGACCAATTTTGTGTATGAAAAATTATTTACTATCTTATTTTCTGACATTTCATAAAAGTAAGGCATATTTCTTCAAGTCACTTAAACTGCCTTAAAACACATTTAAGACACAAAATGGCCGACAATCAATCGACCAGTTGGAATTTCAGTCATGTAAAATATCTAATTGGAGACAATAATTTTTCCACTGAATGTGATAATACAATCATTATCCATGTTATATACATGTACTACGAGTATGATTAACATTATAGGGGTACTCAAACAGACACCAAAAAATTAGCAGATGCATGCAGTTAGTTGGCCCCAGCACATGTGCTGACCTCCTTTTTGAAATAGCCCCTTCTAATTGGCTGGACCTACTGCGATGGGCCTTGCATAAGTGCTGGAGAAAAAAGGGGGTTTTTACTGCAAGAGCAACTTGCAGTTAAGGATTTGAACTACAAACACCTACGTGTGGAAAGCTTTCGAAAGCTGCATTTGTGCACGTCGCAAAAGTGATGAAAGACGAATCCTTGTTTCTAAATATCAGCTGAAGACTGAGTAGAAATAAATATCTATACAACACATCTGTAGCGTTATGAATTTCAACTGGTCGTGTGGGAGATGATATGTACTTGTATAAGACAATCAGAGATCGATTTGGGTTACACGTTTGCCTCTCGATCCTGGAATTAAGTCCCCTAGCATAGGCATAATTTACAGGTAGGTGATGAAGGCTGTTCCCCTGGCTTTGGTGATTTGTACTCTTTTTGTGGAAATAGGAAATGTTAAAAATCAAAAAACAAACAAACCAGAACCAAAAGAAAACCTTTTCCTCAACATTCTTCAATGACCTTCTTGCAACTCATCTCCAAATAACTGATAGCTCAAAATGTACTGGTTTTTTTTCAGAATAACATCCATATACAATGTATGCCACTATATTGCTAGAGGAAGACTTCAACCCTTCCCAGTCACACAAATAACAGTCAAGTCAATACACAGGACAATTCATTTTCGCGAAGAGGAAGCTCTCCAACAAGACAGGACCAGTGGCGGATTGACCAAGGTGTCAGCCCGCCCGATGGCTAGTACGACTCTTAAATATTAAACATTATGTTCAATTCAGTAGTTGAAGGGGGACCCATTGGTATTCCGTCCCAGTATGTTACTGAGTTGGACATTAACATTTCACATTGCACATAACACAACTACCACATCTTAATTTCATCTGCACTAACACTCCCCAAATTACTAACATAAATGCAAATTGCCATTTGGGCTGTGACCCATACTGCATTTTTCTTTCCATCCTTCATAGAGAACATATACGTACATAGTACATTATATTCATATTTAAAAAAATCAGGGTTATAAAGATGAAGTAAAATGCTCTAAACCAGTACTTTTCGACTGGTGTATGCCGATTAAGTTAGTTGGAGAGTCGAAAATCTACCTTCAATGCATTAATCGTAAATACAAAACGCTTTTAATATTCATCAAACCGCCTATTTTATTTAAGCAGGATTTGTTGTTATTTCATTGAGAATTTAAAAAACAACAACATATATTTACAAATATTGTTAGAATTTTGGCGCCTTATTCGGTGTGCCGCGATAATTTGAGCACACTTTTGTGTTTCGTAAGTTGAAAAAGGTTGAAAAACACTACTATGAACATTTAGCTTAAACTACACTGAAAGTTGAAAATGTGCAAAACAGTTGCACACACTGATGTGTTCTGCTTTGCACACTTAAATGTGTAATGACTATATGTGTTATATACAAGAATTTACACATTTAAGTGTGGAAAGCAGCAACACATCAGTGTGCTTCATTGCACACATTGCACACTTAAATGTGTAAATGCTACATGTGTTATATACAAGCAATTACACATTTAAGTGTGCAAACCAGCAACACATCAGTGTGCGCACACATTTTCAGTTTTCAGTGTATACAACGTTCGTTCCAGTTAACCAATCCCTCAACATTTGCCAACTGTTACTTGTTTGCATGCAAAACAAGTGCAAATCACCTTAGCATATATTTTAAAACGATACTCATCATCTTTAACTCCAGCTAAGAGCAAATTGGCACCTTCAAATCAATATGAGAATACTTGGCTAATATTTTAAATTAGCCTGATGAATACTTGCTGCGAGTTTGAGCAACAAGCCAATAACTTTGTTTCATCTTACGCTAAATCTAATAAGAAATTGCTTAGGAGCAAAATCTATAACGTTAAATATCATAAAAGAGTCCTAATTCGTTGAAGACAATTTTAAAATACAAAAACGTCCAATGCCACAAAGTTTTTTCTCAATCCTATAAAACGGTAACAATGTAATGCCAAAAACATTGTAACAAAGCATAAAACGGCTATTGAGTATAATTCAATATCTGTAATGGCAAGCTGTTCTCCTGTGGTGACAAAGCAGCAATCCGAGCAAACACTGGAAAAGAAAGAGCTTCGTATTATCTCTTCAATGGCTGTTAGTCTAGGTTCAACAATTCGTGTAGCATTTCTAAGAGTATTCAACGTTTGCGGATTTATTTTTTCATTTGACAATGGGTTGGAATTCGTGTTTGGAATTCACATTGCCACCGAGAGGCTTTTGTCATTTATGCTAAACCTCCGGATCGACCGCTGAGATGATGAGCAACGTAAGGTATGGAATACAAATAAGGCGTCCGAGATCATCATGAAAGTAGCTTGGAATCTTTCTCCCATATAACTAATTATTATTTTTTTCAAAAACTTCATTTCGAAACCCAACAGAATTATATAAGAATTAATTTGTCAGCGCCACCAATGACATTTTGGTAAGCAACTCACATATTCTTGATTCTTAAATTCCACAAACTTAAAATATTACATCATTATATTTTAAATAACACAGTCATAACAAGAGTTTTCTTATAAAATATCCAAGATGCCCAATTAAAGCGCAAATAACACGCCTCTTGACTTGTCCACGACTTCATCATGATCATTCTAAAAAATAATGGTGAAAATGGTTGTTTTGAAACATCCATTGGTGATAACATGTTCAGTTTAAGGTGTTTTATTTTTTTTAGGCGTTTCAAAATGCCAATTTGTGTTTTAAAGACTACAGAGAGGTGTTTTAAATGAAATGTACATTTATGACACCTTTAAAGTTTTTAAGCTGACAGATCATAGGTGGTTCGGTGACACCACTAGTAAAGATTTGAAAGGGATAATCTTTCCAATAGTTCTTGCTTTCATAAACAAATGGTATTGCTTATATAAACAAAGTACAGCAGCTAACATAAACATCAATCATAAGAAATGTAATTCCATGAATTTACAGTTAAGTACAGAATTTTGAAGGTAAGCAAAATAATATTTTCGTACCCAATAGAAGGGTTCAAAATTAATTTTAATAGAGAGTTTGAGCCATCCAACGCTAACGAAACGATAACGTTAACGAGAAACAGCGTGGGAAGTCCGGAATGTCATTGGAATGTTATGCTTCGCATAGGGTAGTCCTTGACATTCCAGTCCGCCAGCCCTGTTTCTCGTTATCGTTACCGCTATCGTTTCATTAACGTTGGTTGGCTCAAACTGTCTATTGTTATTATTATTTGATACACTGTCCCTTAATGAAGAACGGGAAATTTTGTAATGCATTTAACTATTGTTTTACAAATAAATTATATATTGGGTTTATTAATTAAGCATTCATAAGTATCATTCACTCCACGGATTGAAAAACGAAATGCAAAATAAG
The DNA here is from genome assembly GCA_033995625.1 of Ophyiulus pilosus. Classification (NCBI taxonomy): domain Eukaryota; kingdom Metazoa; phylum Arthropoda; class Diplopoda; order Julida; family Julidae; genus Ophyiulus; species Ophyiulus pilosus. The sequence continues at coordinate 11,388 of JAUJYV010001483.1, forward strand.
GTTAAAAATCGCTCCTTATTTTTAAACTGCTGCATATCGTGATTTTTTTATTTTATTTTGTTTTTTTAAAAAAAATTATATCTCGATTACATTTTTCCAGAGGCCCAGCTGATACCTTTTGTAGGCTTGCATAAACAGAAATATTCCCAGCAAAGAGGCGTTCACAACCTGGAGACAACAGCAGTTACGCGATTCACGTTTTCACACCACACTTCATTGTAAAACAAAAAAATTATTCCACGATATGTAGTGATTGATGCTCTCACACTATCAGCCATTAAAACCCTGGGGTCCTGACCAAAAGCGGCAAAGCGCTCTTCATTAATTACATCAAACTGCATATTAATTCGCAATCAATACCCGGCTGTTGTTTGCGCGTAGGTATATGAAACAGAGATAATTAATAACGCTCCAGATAATTCATGACGAGCCATTTGAACGTGTTGAGTGAAAAGGAAATCATTTCAAAAAACTTGTGCCTAAGCACAAATTCGTTTCGACAGTTTCAGTCATTCAAAATTATATCTGAAAATACATGGCAATTAAATCGGAAAAATGCCACAAAAAAAAACAGGTAAAGATTTCTCAAATTGAATCGCTATTGGATATAAATTTGATCTGAACTAGCTAGCATTTTACAAGTTTAATTATAATCGACTTTACAAAGACAACGTGCTGATATGATTAAATGAATACATTTTATTGCCAAAATAGTTTTGAACAATAGTTTTTATCACCCCAAATAACTTTCATCCCAATTTAGATATGGACATCCTGTTGTTTTTGCTAGCGTATGTGATGAATTTCAATCGCACGTATTAGTTCGTGAGATTTTAAAATATTAACTGTTAATGATAGAGAAAAAGTCCGATTAATTAGAATGTTGTATTGCGTCGTGAAATTAGTGTAATAGGTACATTTACGACATTTGAGTTTCTCATATGTATGCAACGTCATATACGCAGGAATGAATGACAGAAATTATCTTAATTTTGTTGAAAAATGTATTTCACGGCAGTTGGGTGTCACATGCAGTCGTGCTTTGCTAGATAGCATACATAAACTAAATTGTTACGACCATTTATACCGCATTTATACGACGCCCTACAACATTCTAATTGTAATTTTATAAATATATGTTTTCCAAAGTGCAGGTTGAAAATTATAACGTTTTCTCATAAAAATAAAAACATGTACACACTGTACGTGAACAAATAATTCACTGCATTGTTTTCATATTCGTTGCATCTACAAAAATACAGTGCAATGTCACACATTTTGATTTGGAAGTTCTAAAGAGGCGAGTATACAGGGTGGGACATATGTCTGGGCCTCTCAAATATCTTTAAAACCTCAGACTCTAGGTAAAATGTGCTTACATCATTAAATAGGATGTGATGCGAGGAACCATATCAAACATTACACTGCACGTCATTTTCATGGTGCATGCGATTCTAAAATCTAAACAATAGGAGATAGAGCAAAACGTCGAATTAGAAAGTTGTTCAGCATTGCATAATTAGTGAAATGGTAGTGCTTGTGACATTTGTTATCACTGCATTTCCGAAAATGTAATTGTTAATTTTGATGAGGTGTGCATCCTTGCATTGCATCTGTGCAAGGCAGGAAATGTCAATTGAAATTAATTTTTACTAGTAATTATTCCTCATTAAATAAATGTATTTAGTTGGTTGGTGAACAACATTAAGCGAAATGTCCTGGTCTGGTTGTGTTTCTCTTTAACCTATTTCTGATAACATGACATGACTTGAATGCATTCAATTGTGAAATTGACCAGCCCATGACAACGTGGTGATAGTTTTCCTGCCTTGCATAGATTGTATGCAAGGATGCACACATTAGCATAAAAAACCAGTTTAGTTTTGGTCATGTCACAAGCACTACCATTGCACTACTTATGCAACACTGAACAACTTTCTAATTCGAAGTTTTGTTCTATCTCCTACGGTTCAGAATTTAAAATCTCATGCGCCATGAAAATGACGTGTAGTGTAATGTTTGACATGGTTTCTGGAGTCCTCACATCACATCCTATTCAATGATGTAAGCACATTTTACCTAGCGCCTGAGGCTTTAAAGATATCTGAAAGACCAAGGCATATGCCCCACCCTGTACATGTTACTAACAAATTGTCTTGCTACAGCACAAAGTTTCTGCACTATACTATCACCGGGTGCTTAGTAATACAATTACATAATAGACAGTTTTCGCATGCCAACGTCTTTTTACTTACCTTAACGTTAGGTGAAGGAAGGCAGGCGCCATGCATTGAACTACCCAATGAACTCAACGAACGTAATGGGTGCGCATGCGTGGTTCTTCACTTCCCACCGTTAACGTTAAGATAAGAATAGAGAGTTTGAGCCAGCCAGCGACGTTAACCTTACCTTAACGTTAACGGCAAACACTCTCCTATCGCGCAGGTGTAAAAACGAAGTTTTATGGCCCGTTAAAAACAACTGAGCACGCGACGTTGCCAATAGATAGACGAATAGATCTGTTTACTCCTGTCAAACAGATGACCCAAAATTGAGCCAATAACCACTGGTGTGCCACCTTGCATTTAGTAGGAATCCTCTTTGCAGGTATTCACAATGTGGTCATGCAGGGTGGCACACCAGTGGTTATTAGCTCAATTTTGGGTCATCTGTTTGACAGGAGTAAACAGATCTATTCGTCTATCTATTGGCAACGTTGCGTGCTCAGTTGTTTTTAACGGGCCATATAACTTCGTTTTTACACCTGCGCGATAGGACCGTGCTTGCCGTTAACGTCAAAGTAAGGTTAACGTCGCTGGCTGGCTCAAACTCTCTTATAAAGACGCGTCGGTGTGCGAAAACCGTCTATTGATAAAGTTGTGCCAAAATGTGGTTCTGTAACAATAAAATGTGGTTGTGACATAATCTCACCGCTTTGGATTTCGAATAACAATCACCTGAAGATGGAATGCATATAGTTCAATTTCTACAATTATTTTAATGTTTTAATTACTCAGAAATTACAGGCTCATAGATGACTTTGAAAAACCTCTAAACTGCATATTTCTGTATATAATAAAATCATTTCAGAAGACATTTTTCTTTATTATTTCTTTAGCTCCGCTAGCGAAACCTGTCTTGAACTACTGAAGTTTTCACTAAACAACCATACAAAAAAGCAGACCACATCAATGTCTCTATGATACGGCATTCAGTACTGCGTTTTACATGCAGAACTGAAGAGACGCGATTTCTCTCAAAAGTCAGATCCCCAGGGAGGACTCATCTTGCAGGATGCATAACAGCTGATTTTCGATAATGCGCTTCAACTTCCGAAGAATCTCGGAAATAAGCCTATTACCGGAACACGTGACACGCTATTACCGGCTCCGTTGCCAGTCTTTGTTTATGGAGTTTCTCGGATGGACAGCCGAAATAAAGCCATAAATTGCGCATTTATTTCGGCAAAGCCCTGACGATCAATATTCGCAGCCGGAAACGCCGCTACATAAAAATGTATTTCGGGGATTTCAATTTATTTTTGCCACAAGCGACGGCGTGGATTAGACGAACACATGCTACGTGTAAAAAGAACGGCATCGGTGTAATGAGAACATGTATTCCAGGCACCTGAGTGAAACGGTTCTACCAATGACGTTATTACAAGCGGAATTTTAATTTCGCTTCGGCTTAACAGGAGGTAGATTGCGGTAATAATCATCCTTTCCAAAGTCGTCGCCCGTCATTGATTATTTTTAATGTTTCCTGATGAAAACACGAATTCATTTGCGCGCCTGCAAGTTTTCCAAAATGGCCGTGCTTCTTGCTTTCACAGGAAGGAGCGAACGATTATAGTGTTTAACACGACGGAATTGTGAAAGCATTTGACGGAGGGATGCGATGGAAGTATGTGAGATGCACAACAATGAGGATTTGTTAGATTTCTCGATAGAAAAATTTGTTAAACAACAAAGTTTTTAGGAAAAATTACCTTCAGAGCTACCATTTGGAAGAAAATTACTAAAAAGGTGAAATAATCAAGAACCGTAAAACTTTTGGTAAGCTACTTAGTGGAAACTTCTATCCAAGAAAAACAGTTGCATAATAGAGAGTTTGAGCACGCCACCGTTGACGTTAACGAAATTGGCAGCACGGGTCATTTAGCATTGGTTTGAAGTTAACGTCAAACGATAACCTTGGTAGTTTACCATAGAACTTGAACGACATTAGAGAGTTTTAGCCAGCCACGTTAAACAATGACGAGATTGGCTGCACTGTTAAAAAACAGCACTGGCGTTATTTGACAGTGCTGTCAATCTCGGCATCGTTTAACATGGCTGGCTAAAACTCTATTCTCTCTTTTTTTTTTTTTTTTGGCTTTTTTTTGTCCATTTTTTTCACATAACCGTACGTTTTAATAAGGAGCCCGTCTTAATCGATTGCTGCTAAAACATCTAAATGCGTATACGACTAACTTACTAAACGTAATAGACGCGAACGCGTGATTATTGTTTTTTGTCGCTAACGTTAAGGTTAGTGAAGGACGGAAAACATGCTCAAACTTAATGTCATCATACTCGACACGGATAACTGTTAGATGTCGGCAAAACTGATGCAAGCATGCTTTCCAATCAAATACATAAATTGCTTGAAAAACAATTAATTTACTGCAAAACAATATAAATATGTAAAAAATTGTCTTTATGCATTATAGTCTGCAGCCAAGGAAAAATATCAATTAGGTCGCAAACAAGATAGGCTCGAAACATTTCAAGTTATAAGTGATTATTATAAAAAAAGCTGCTGTACACTAATTCCATAATGTTTTCCAAGTTAAAGACAAGTAACGACAATTGTGCTCTGTGGATATCGAACTATGTCAGAAAACATTGTAGATAAAATATCATAACGAACTTATAAATTTAACTGCACTGACTTTAAAAGAATTTTTTTTTAAAATTAAAATTCTGAAGAAGCAAGATACAACTAAGCTTTTATAACGAAGCAAGCCTTTATTTCTGTCAAGATGCAAGACATGCATTTACATCGCCTATCTGGTAAAGTAGCCGTGCGCTTATTCAAGTTGAAAACTGTCAAAAATAACCTCGAATTAAACCGATTTCCCTGTTCTGAGAGATAAGGCCGTCGTCCGACGCCAACCCAGACCTTTGAAAAGTTCAGAAAACAGCACAAGAAAGAAAATCGCCAAACTATCAATGACGAACATCGCATCCTTTTGTCATTCATTGGAAAGCGGCATGCCAGTCAAGTGCACACTTCCGTTTCTTATCGTGTATTTTCCTCGTTCATCCCGTCCTCTTGAAGGCACAATCCTCCACAAGACAGGTTGCACAAAAGGAGTTGCACAAGGCCCCTGGTGAAATTCCTCTACCGATGCTTTTTTATAGGTGAGCGTAATGTGGGTTTTTATATATGGAGAAGGAAACAGTGTTATTCAATTCACCAACATTACATTTTGAAAGCAAATCCTTACGATTATGTGTTGGCCACATGCAGTTGTTTCTGTTAATCCAGTATGCATTCTAAGAATTAATGTGGAAAAAGGAGTTTTGAAAGCCCATTTAGAGGTGTTTACATTTTTAAAGGTGTTTCAAAGTAAACAATGGTTTCCAAATAAAGGTGTTATGCATACATTTCGTTTTCAAAGCACATTTAAAGGAGTTTTAACAACTAGCACATGCAAACTTAGAAATTTGAGCAAGCATGCTCATACATTCCGTCTTGGATTTCAATGAATATTCCATTCACCATTTAGTTTAGCAATTCATGGATTATGAAACACAGTGATACCTCGAGATACGAGTTTAATTCGTTCCGTAACCTTGCTCATATGTCAATTTTATCGTATCTCAAAGCAATTTTCCCCATTGAAATTAGTTGAAATGCCATTAATCCGTTCCAGTCCCCAAAATGCACCCCAGTTGTTATTGTTACGTGTTTTTTCGCAGGTCATTCTCTGTATGAAATAGTGTAATCATTT
>JAUJYV010001484.1:0-17364 GCA_033995625.1 Ophyiulus pilosus
ATACGAGCAAGGTCTAGGAACGAATTAAACTCGTATCTCGAGGTATCACTGTATCTGGATTTAGGGCGAATTTTCAGCCATGCAATGTAACAAAGTTGAATAGTGCACAACTGTCCCTTGTTACCATTTAGAAAGTTGAATATCTGATGCATACAAATCAATGACGATCAAGCTAAGCTATTTCGAAAACACAACAGAGATCGTAAGCACTATTAATCTCTGATAATACATTTTGTTTACCTATAGGAGAATCGTTGTTTTGTTTATCCATGTTAGAATATCGTCTGTCAACAACAAGCATAAAGAAAGCACATACACGTCCGGCTATTTGTTTGCCACTATAGCGTGTATCAGTACAAGACACAAATGTAAACAACATTGGTGCGACAGCAAAACATCAAGATTAAGTTTCTTCGGTAAAGGCAAATGAGATCACGTATACAACATTGTAGTACGTTGTTGTTCATATATGTAGATGAGTGTTGAAATTTGTCTTCTTGTCACAGATGTGGACACAGCGCATTTCATTAAAAGGCGAAAGCATTTCAGACTAATATAATTGTTAGCAGTACTCAGACTGCAGACACTCTAAACACGAATCCAGGTGATAAGAGTTAGATGTTTAGACAGTCGCCTAAAAGCACCAATGAGTGTCCGCAGTGCGAAAAGCACTGCATGGATTGTTGTTTTTAAAATTCTTGACCAGTCCCCTCCAATATTTCATCTTGTTGAAGCAGCTCGTGAGAGTTGCATTAACATAAATTCAATGTCTGAAAACGTCCACTGCTTCTTGAATCCAGTGAATAGTGCGTTACTCCCACGCATAAGGAGAATTAGTGCAATCATGAATTGCCGGCAATTTATCACGGATGAATTTGCATGGCAACAGATGGCTTGTAAATTGCTCTGAAGAATTGTACGCCATAGGTGAGGCTGCTTTTATGCAATGAAAACAACTCCAAAAATGCATTTGCCCAATTATATATTAACATTCTGATAATCTTTAAGATTAAAGTCGTAAACTTTACCACCCATTCAAAGCTGTTAATCGAGTTCTTAAAATGTTCAATGTTAGTATATTGAAAGCAATTCATGGTCATCATTTATTATTACCACAATTCAGGGACTATCCATCGACCAGCTGCTGCTGCATGCATGGTGACGTCATTAGGATAATTTACCAATGACTAAAAGCTGGTGGACATACAAGTGCTTGTATGCATGTCGTGCAAGTATTATAAATGCTTCATAAAATATTCCATTTATCAAAATTAATTATTTTTCACCAAAAGTAGATGATTTTTATTTAATTATTCTAGTGAAACACCGCTCTTGCCACATTGCAAATGTATAATTATCTATCGTTGTTTCAGAAGATGGCATAATGCTTCTGAAATTTCATTTACAGGTATTTAGAATTTCTTCAATAAAAACCTCAGGTGCCTAGAAAAGTCTTTTTCTATAATTAAATCCTCAAAGTTTTCCATTATTTTCCACCAATGGCGTTGCAGCAAAATAAGATCCTCAATCAAGGGGGTTAAACGCGTATGTATACCATATCATTTTTCGCATAAATTTGAGGTAGTCTTAGTCCCATTTCAGCACTAAAAACAATACTCTTGACACCATATTTAGCTTGCCTAAAAATGAATTTGTCAAGGATGCAAATAAATAAGGAAGATTTTCATTTCACAAAACATATTCATTAAAAAGCATATCAAAATACTACGTTGGATCATCTGTTGAAGGCAACGTACCCAGATAAATCTACGATTTTTACATAAAATGTAAGTGCACGATTTCTCACAACAGCAGCAGCAGTTTAAACTCGTAGAGATAAGATAAAGAATTTATGTTACAAAAGAAAAGCAAAAAAAAGTTTAATTACGTAGATAATGTTCCATTATTTATGATAATATGCAAGATTCAGATGAAGTGATATACTTTTTGAATAATTGTTTTAGCGAGCTGCTTTACGTGTTTGCCCAACAAAGGGGTCACGATGTTTTGACCGCATGGCCCCCTCATTTTTTGTTCACTTTACTATTGTTATTGTTTAACTATTATCTATGCTGATATACAGTTTCGATCTAATCTATATAACGTTATGATGGAACTTAATAAGAATAGCTTAGAGAAGTAAAACTTTTATAATGCATCTTAAATTATTTTTACAGTTATGCCTAATCAAATTTGGCAATAATGCACAAAGAAAGCCATTTAATGATGGGAAGTAAAGATAACGTTGCCATAAAAGCATCTTCAACGACGTAATAATTACAGTAAATCTCGAATAACTTACAAATCTTTCTACCAGTTGCAAAATGAAGTTCTTACGCATGTATGAAACAGAATATAAAAAATTGACGGAATAATTTCAATTTCAAGTACAACTCAACATCGTTTTTCTGCAAGAACGACATATGTACCAAATCACAACTGCTTAAAGACAACTATTGTAATTTCTTCCAAAACACGATTTTACAAAACTGAACAAGGAATAAAAGTAGGGCACAAATAGAAGTCCAGAGACCTTGGCAGATTTGCATAAAGGAACATTTTACATTAAATGTGCATGAAAAAAGACAATAACATCAGTCTATCATTCTTATTTCCATCTACATAGAATACCCAGTATAAAGAATTTGTGGTATACGAAAACAGACGTTCACTTTGAAATTAATCTCCAAGCTTCTGAGGTTTCACATCCGAGGAGCAAACTTGGCTCTACGGAAGTTTAGCAATATAATCAAAATGAAAGCTCTAATTCCCAAGGTATCTTCATTTTTTCGCTATAGGCACTTTATGGCAGCCTTTCTAATCATCCTTTAATGCTCCGTCTAATACGTGAACGCCGAAAACTCCGAAAAATGCACACAGGCCTATGCAAAAAACGGCAAATTTGCAATAATATACACACGCATGGCATCATCACATAGAGAATAAAAGAAAAAGACTGCCCGCCTAACTTTCATCCTTTTTGTAATTTGTCATAAAAGCCAATCACAGAAGGGGGTTAAGTTACCCCCCAGAAGCTTTCTTGTTTAGAGAAAGAGTCTGGATTGTGCCCCTCCCATTTATGTATATACTCATCTCTAGTTCTCCCTACTGCCATACGTTCATCCCTAAAAAAAATTATTGATTTTCTACACTATTTATTTCCAGAAGCAGAAGAGTAATAAATTCCTGCCCCTATCTATGATTGCAATTTGGTCACAATTCTTTCATATTTAAAATCTACGAGCTTATTTGCCGAAATGTCAAGTCGTTGCTTGGCAGTACATTTTTTTAAAAAAATGGTGTCAGTCCCTCTTTAGGTGTTAGTCACATTTTCATGCGAGTTTCCTTGCACCAGCTTTGATAAACTGCCAACAAAACTTTTAAACTCCCCTTTTTATTTATGAAATCCGGAAGGCACAAATAATTACAACAAACGTCTCGTATCCCAGAAATTATTCAAACGAGCCACCATTTTCTGTCCTTAAACAAGCGGTAAACTGCACTTAATTTATGCCACCTCACATCCCCATCTTTATGCGAATAAATAGCGCTTGTTTATATTATTTATTTGTGCAAATGGAGGTGATTATGAGGCTTTTTGATAACAACCCTATTTTATTTATTCAGGCATAATGCAATGACATTTCTATGAAAGGTGTTCCACCCATTCATTCCAATTAGCTCGCATTTGCCATACAGGGTGTCCCCCTTCCCTCCCATAAACGATTTGACACTGTTAGTCAATGGTCGCTCAGGAAAAAAGCAGGGTCATTTAGTTGAACTTGTTTCCCAGAATTTGAAAACAGCAAAATGTGCTAGTCTTTTTAACCAAAACGGTGAGAAACTTTTATGGTTAGCACTGGCCAATCGATAATTATAACCCTGCATGCACCGCCAAGAATTAAACTAGGCCTGTCTGCAACAAATAACATTCCGCTGCCATCAGGTTATCAATGACTAAATTATTAACTAGAAATCATTTGGCAAAGTCAAGATAGAACTTTGGACGCCTTGTCGATACCTCAACGAGCTAGAACTAGCACCAGGCTTAGAAGCTAAATCGATAACGACGCGGTAATAATCAATTTCTAGTTAAAATATTAATGCTAAAATATCGCATTTTTTTAGAACATATTGTAATAAATGTTCCCCTACGCATACCACATGCAGCAATCATTAATCATATTTATATTTAAATAATGTTAGAAACAATATGGAAGTCCTTTAATCCACCTGACACTTCCATCATTCAAAATCGAGTTCAATTGCAATAGATTCCCACACCGACAAAGAGATGTTTCATATAGCGTGGTGGCGGCCATCTTGAATCCACCTTCACTCGTGGAGCCTGTTAGCCGTACTGCCTTTAACACTATATTAAAATGTAAATTTAGTAAAACAAGCTCCCAACAGTGTTTCACATTTCTTCTAACATCACGTCTGTATGTAAATTTGGGTATTGGATTCCATGAGGGAATCGTCAAAGTGGGTTAACACGTGTTCATGCTCCACGCCCAAACCCAAATTTCTGTTCATATTTCACTCTTAACTACACATAAACCACCACCGCACCTTATTTAGTATTTCGAGTCGATGGTTAGGTCAAAATGATCACTTAAAACACTATTGGAAAAGCAAAAAAAAAAAAAAAAAATGCTTCTAAAATGCTTAAATAATATTTCTGAAATTCGCATCTCCCTTCTCCTCGAATGTGCAATATGGCTGTGCAGGCGTGTTTCGCAACCCATTATTTTTTTTTTGCTCAGAGTGCATGTCCCATAATGCATAAAAACGAGTACACCCTCGCAAGAACTGCCCACGATTAATGATTTCTCCTAGAAAAAGAGCTTCGGTATGAATGCATAAGACACGATGCTTTATTCGAGGGTGGATGAGGGACAAACATGGTCGTAAATTCACAGGCCATGGGCAGGGGGTAGCCATTCCGCTGTGGCCGGCTGCTTCATGAATCATGTATGGAGCGTGGTCCATTTTCACATTTGGCATACGAGATGGTTCCAGTTTTATGAAATATCAAAACAGCAGGCCATGACCACGCTCAACGTGGCAATAGCATGCAAGACAGAAATTTCTCCAGAGTGTGCAGGTAAACTTTAAGGCAAATAAGGCAGGGCGTGATCCCCGTTGAACCTACACAGCTTGAAAAAGCTTAGTGGGCTTAAATGGGGTTTACCTAGCTGATCATCCATCTCGCAATTTGTCGGTTTGGGCTTTCCTATTCCTTTGCAAATCTGGAGAAAAGCTGCACCAGCTTGCCGTCCAGAAACCGAACAAATATCCAACAGTGCAGTACGGCACGCCGTGGCTGCATGGGTAAACAATTACTTGTCCACTAAATCCATTTTACCTCGAGTAAAGCCAGGAGTGCGGGTACCAATTTAAACGCACTCAACGTGAATGTATACCTGCAGCTATTTTGCAAACAAGACACTCACAAATATCTTTAAGAGTGGGCAACTCTTGGCAATGCCCTCAAAAGTGATGCATATTATAGAGCATGAGCTTTAATTTACCGATTATGAAGCAAAGCCCTCAAAAACCATCTACAATCTAAGTTACAGCTATTATTTCTTGGAGTTGCTGTATAGATGGAGAACATTGTCTCGTCAGCTAAAGTTCTTCATTCCAATTGAAACTAAGCTTCTAAGAAGCGTTATCTTCTTAGAAGTAACTATGAAGCATGCATGCACATAGTTTTTCAGAATAAAAGTGATTAATGTGCTTTGTAAAGCCTTTGGGCCAAAGCACATAACTTCACTTAGAACTCAAGATTATAATGTCATTTCTGGAATTAAACATAATTCGTATAAATACAAAACTTTTGCTTTCTATAACACGAGAATAAGTATTGAGCTTAGGCGTTGAAGGAGGTGCAAGTTAGGGGCCATTAAATTCCTTCAAAAATTGGTTCCCCTCCCCCACTCCCCCACCCCGTACCTCATCCCATCCTCTGTCCACGCGGATACCCGACTTTCCCGGGGTTTTAAAAATTCAAGTACTGGGGTCGAGACATATTTCTTCTGGTGTCCCTTTCCCCATTCACTGATCTTTAAAACTTAATTAAACAGAAAAACCAAAACTGAAAATATCATCATTAGTGGACGTCCATAATGGCAACCACCCTCTCTCCCCCTTGTCCACATGCCAGCAGCCCCCCACCCCCTCTTGAGGACGTCCTTTTTAAATGGCCTCTTATAATGTTAGTGCACATCACATTGTCAACATTGATCAACAAAATTTAGCAGGTATCTTTCACTATAATTTCTAGGCTCCAAGTATTAAGCTTAGATAATTATTTTTAAAAATTGATGGAGGTGCAAGTTGTATTATTAGTGCATAACATATTGTCAAGAATGATACCATTTATTATTAGCAGGTATGTATCTTTCACTTCTTTTCGTATAAATACAAAGTTTTTGCTTCATGCAATAACTCTAGGTAAAAGTTATTTTCACTAGAGTTTCATTAAAAACGAGTGCACATTTTAACAAAATAAGAAATGTCAATATTACTGATACTGTAAACAAATTACTGTAAAGGGTTTAATCCAACGTGTCAAATAATTTGCAGATAACACGTACGAAACAATCAAATTATAGATAGAGGAAGTTAATGATCAGTGTGAATCGCTCTCCATTAATTTCATTGAAACGAACATGGGAGCAGAAGTGGCAAAGCAGGAGCGCCGTTCATAAACTTCCCTCCCAAATTGCCATAAACCCCATATCTAATTATGCGTTTAAGGAAAGCGTGCATTTAAAAAAGAGGGGGGCCACCTTTGGCATCACGCTTCTAAATTATTAGCACCGTTAAAACGCAGTGGAACACGTGTTATTGAAAAGCATTTTTCCTAACTCAAATCAGTCGTAGCCAGGCGCAATTACATGCCGTGTTTATTAGGAAAAGGGGTTCAATTAAATCTTACCACATACTGGTACACGTACTCATGGCTGCTGAATATTTCCCACGCGATCATAAATTTTAGGAAAATTATGACGACGACGAACTATGGGCGTCGCTGAAAATCCTGCACGGCCATGTTTCGTCCTACGTTCATGGATTTGAGTTCATTTACACGAATATGTTAACGGATGGGAGTTGTTATGAAAAAAAAATGAAAAATTTGAATACACATCCTCCATACGCCATCTAGGGAAATTCTGAGGAAACAAACTTGCTGTAAGCGTAAAAAAATACTGGTTTATTTTAACAGGATGTGGAAAGTTCGTAATTTGCATCTCATAATACTATAATTGGTTTATTGGCGATTATACCCTTGACGAGAAAATTAGTTATGTTTTGCCTTTGGAGCATTTTGGGCTGAATATATCAATTATCAAAAGTAATCAACCCACATATGTACATGTTATGTCACAGTGAAAACCACTGATTAACACAGACATCAAACTTGGTGAGATAAAAATCCTTAAAAACAAATCAAATACTTTTTAGAGAAATAAGAAAAAAACTTTCCTTTCCGCTTCACTCAACACAATAAAAATCATTTTAGAAAATATTAGCTACAGTACAAAAGAAAGTACGACGTAGTGTCGATTTGCACTCAATAACCCCAATAAGACAAGTTGAATCAACTTCTTTAGAGTAAAAATACAGCTTCACAAACTGAAGCTGGTCCCACAACCCTTTTGAACTTTTAAAAAAACGTATTGAGGATCCCAAAAAGTTTTTACTGATGTGGATTGGTTTAGAAAATAGAACTGGAACAAAATTATAATCATAAAAAATGTTCTTACCACCAAATGTTCTTAATTACCACCAGCGGCCAGAATGTCCACTATTCTAATTAAACCCGCAAAACAATTTTGAGCAAATCTAAGACTCAACTGAGTAGTGGCGACAATCACGTATCCCCAGTTAATAAAATCCTGATTTGTGATATCCTTTTCAACACGAGAGTAAATCTTATTGATTTAAACCAGATTGCCACCTGACAACATGAATATTTATAAAGAAAACCTGAAGGTGACTCGGTCAGTTTATTAAGATTGTTATAACTCAACTCCAAATATACTGGGCCCTTGAAATCTGGCAAGGAGATAAGTGTTGTTTTTCTTCTACTAAATGTTTTCAATTACCATCTTTACATTTCAGTAGCTTCAAAATACTATTTTGGCGAATGATTAATAGCTGAAAAATTTATCAACAAATGTCGGGAGGTTTCTATTTTTAATCAAGCATCAATTTATGAGAAAGGGGGAGGAAAATCTGAAATTTAAACAGAGATTCCAGCACCTTGTTATGAAACTGGCAGTATTTAATTGCTCCCTTTGCTCCAAGCTGCCAAAGTCGAAATTCTTGAAAACGGAGGATAAACTATATCTCCCGAATGAGCTTTCAGAAACATAAAAAAGTTGTAAAACGAAACAACGAGGTTAAAAGTGTAACTTTGTGACTTTCCAGTCTCATAAAATCTAGCAAAGCGTTGGCTTTTAAAAAAAAACATCTCTGTTTTTGAATGTCTACCTTTCACACATCACGACAAAAAATAGATCAAAATCTTTTGTGCATTTTACGAGAAAAATGTATATTTACAAACAAAAATTCCGTAGTCTACTTTTTGGTTAAAACATTTGAATATCACACATTTTCCACATCACAACGTAGATGATCGACCAAAAATAATAAATTCTCAAATAATTGTGAAATATATGTCTTTCTAACAAGTTTTTATAAAATTTTATGCAGCTTTTATGATCGTTTTATACGCTTTTGTAGCTTTTTCAGTATTATGTAAGTCGCTGATTCATTTACTTGCATCTCGTTTTTATTATCTAAACTGTGTTTGGCATTGCTGATACAGTATACTTTAACTACCTCCGAAATGAATATATTAGATTCCAAGCTATGCCAATCAATACACCAAGCCAACGATGAGAATTAATTGATAAATTAAAGGAAATCTCTAGCGGCAAATAGGTTTGGAGGTGGGGAAATAGGCATTCAAACATAGGCACAAATTAAATAAGGCAATATCGATTCATTTATAGAAGAAAATATTAAATTGGTGAAACGCCACTGTTGCGGATCGACGTTTGGAGTAAGTTTCCAAGAAATTAAGCATCTCAAATTATAATCTGAAATGTCTACAAGGACGTTCCTTTTTGAGTTTGGAAAATCCATAATGGCACACTGCATTAAGTTGTCAGTGTGCTTGATAAGTTATTTTTTCTATCCTTCTACGAATAAAAATGCAGGCTATTTGAAAATGATGCTTATTACTAAAAACATTTACCAGAAACTCAGTCCTGGATTACTCTTAAGGCAATATAAATGCAGGTCAAGGTTATAAGAATTAATGACTTTTCGTACTCGAAGATCTAGACAATTAACATGTAGAGGGTCTTCAAAATAATTAATATAATCATTATTTACTTACAAAAATTAAGATAAAAATAATTAGCAGGGTAGTTTTAGCACTAGTTTTAAAACACTTATACGTGTGCAGTTAAATTTCTTAGTATTAGGTCATTGAAATTAAAAAAGCAAGTGCAAGCACTTGTATCAATCCAAGTATCAAAAGCAAATTCTAATTTGCACTTTAGGTGACTGAGAAGAACATTCACCAGAAGTAGAAAACAACAACTTATAACAGATTGCCATTTAATTGGGATGATATACTAGCAACATAAAACTGTGGACTAATTTTAAAAATTCCAGTCTCAAAATGAAAAATCTTAGTGAATTTAGCGTGATATCATTATCCCAGCAAACATGCATATATAATTCGCTGGCATGATATGACTAATTGAACAGCAGTGTTCTGTTTAGTCAAGATTGCAAATCCACTGAGGATGAATATGCATCAGGTTATACTTGGATACAAACACAAATACTTGAGGAGCGTGTGAAAGATGAGTAAGGCAATTTGGCAATGTCCTTCTCACCGCACACGTGGAAACTCTTGACATTTTTATTCAACTGTGGGGAGTAATTTTAAATCTGCTAGCGATGTAATTTATTTTTTATTAGTTTAATTGAGTTTTGATTTACCGTTATCATTACTAATGCACGTCGAGGCTGCTGGCAGCCAACTGTAACCGAGTTTGACCGGGGGTACAATTTTCTTGTGCGGCACTAATCCAAGGTAAAACAAATCTGATGACTAATTTACGAAATGCAAAACGTCCAAACAGTTCAACTTGGGTAAGTAGGGGTAAAAAAACCCGGAGAAACCCCCCCACAGCAAAGCAATACCGACATAATAATAACATCTGAAAAATACAAGAGGAGGAGCTGCGGCTTTTTAATTTGGACAGAAACGTAATCAAAAATAGGGAAAAGTGAGATGACAATGCAAGGACTTGATTTGAACTGCCCTCACTGCCGGGTTGGGGGGTCCTCCTCTGTAAATGAACAAAAAAAAAAGCGCCTTGGATCGAGATGTCGTGCATAAATACAATCTATAATGTAATATTCAAAATGTTCTCCCGAGGCAAAGCTTTATTCCTGGCCATTTCTGAAGGTTGTATTGTGTTTTCAGCGTTGGTTGTAAAAAAACCTAACGGAGTGCAAAGAGAGTCGAATTGTTTTTATCCCATGGGCCACTAAATGCAAATATTTGGCAAGGAATTGACTGGTGAGAAAGGTGGTACATTTAATGAAATTTCAGATAATCAACAATGTCCCTTCACATTTATTCCCAATAACCTAGCATCGAATGTTCCGGCCTTTATACGTTTTTCTAAAAAGACGAAAAACAATGTAAGAACCCGTCTGCAGAGCTTCACACAATATTAAGATTTGGACAATGCAGGCTATGTCTTGATGGCTGTCTTGGATAACACGAAAAACCGTAGCAAGTTAATAAGTTTTGTCTACAGGATATACTTGGCCTCCCTGTGTTTGAAACACTAGCTTCTAGTGTTTTTGCCAGTGAAACATGGCACACAATCCATCAACACTGTAGTGGTCCTGAGTCTCGCTATTGCGTGACCCTTTATCACTCCCAAATTTGCAACTTGACGAAATTAGTTAAGGTAAAAAAACTTGAACAAAAACGAGACATCAAGTATGAAAGCGAGGTGCTTGATAGTGAATTATTCGTTTCATGCAATGTCAGTCCTCCTCCGGCTTTGAAATTGAAAAGAAAAACTGAGTTATAAAATAATGGATGCGATTATGCATAGTACAAAGGCGAGCAAGAAATGCAACCGGCATTCAAAAAATTGATGATTGAGATAGTAAAGTTAAGTACAAGATGACATTAAGTACAGAAAAAAGGAAGTTTTTTAAACAAAAGTGTAAAAGCCCGGACAACAAGAGGTAAGCTTTCAAGCGAGGAGTCCAGCAAAAACTATGAAGATTTTCACAATCCTTTTTCAACATGCACTTGAGTTTTTCCAAGTTCACCAAACGGCACATATAAGCCTCGCCATGACCACATGACTCCTTAAAGTGAACGTCAGAAATAAGGACGTACTCTCAAACATTCACACTAAAGTATATCCACTTATATGAAATGGTCCGAGCAAGCATAAACGACCAAATTTAAGCACGAAGACGCATTTAAGCGGTCACTGCCAGGCATATCTGGCGTTAAAAATTGACCCATTCTCACACAATTCTCTGCACATAAACAATGGTTAACCATTGGTCAAGCAATCGATATCTAAAGCCCGCTGCAGTCGCGAGCAATATTTTTCATGGCGTTTCACGTTTGGGGTATAAATATAATAGACCTACTCAAACAAAGGAACGGTTTCTATACTTTTTCCAGATTTAGCATTAAGTCTTAACAAATACTAGCCCCCACAGAACACCTAATTCTGCTTTATATGGTTCACAAGAATATATTGCAAAAAGGCACAGTGCAAACTTTAAAGCAAAGATTGGAGATTACATACATTTAAACGTAATAAAATCATAAACAAAATAAATACTGGAACAAATCATGTATAAAAATAGTAACTTAAGTAACAACTATTAAAGTAACGTACTGTGCTAAAATAAATCAAACCAAAATGCAATGCAAAACTACATGTACATGCATACCATGTACCGTTGATTTGGACTATCCAATCAATAGACAGTTTGAGCATGCCACACGTCTTTATACTTGCCTTAACGTTAGTGGCGGGAAGGGAAGAACCACGCATGCGTACCCATTACGATCAGTTAGTTCATTGGGTAGTTTAATGCGTGGCTCCTCCCTTCCCGCCGCTAACGTTAAGGTAAATATAAAGACGGGGGGCATGCTCAAGCTGTCTAATACCAAAGGATAGACGTAATTACCCAAATTACGCATTCCATAATTCCCTAATTTTAGAATCCTATTATAGCAAAAAATAACTTATTTTCCTGTACCTTGTTATTTTATAATTGTATAGAAACTGAACTAGGTGTACTTAAGGTCAATGCCCTGTTTGGATGTAGAAGAAGAACTTAACTATCATTTAGTACTGTTTCTATAAAAAATGTTATGTAATGAGCAAATTATGAAACCACCATTAAAACTAAGACAAAGAATTTAAAAAAATTATGGCAGATGCAATTTTTTCATCAACATAAACTGTTGCTCAAAACCGCCAAGAGTTAAAGAGAGACCACATGTAATGCACCAAAATCCTGTGGTGTTTTTAGTCTTATTTTTCCTTGTTTTTGTCAGATGCAATTTTCGTGGTCATTTTTTGTCTTAAAAAGAAATTCGCAGAAAGTTGACTCTAATTTGGGTAAATTCAATTACGCTGCACTCGTTGAGCCGCAGCACGCTTGTTGTGGTTGAGCAGAATTCTTGAACTTCAAGAGTTGTGCCAAGTTATGAGAAGTGATGCGTAAATGTATGCTTTCCCTACTAACCTATTCAGTTGTTTATCCAAAAAACGTATACGAAAAACGAATTTGAACGGACAAAAAACGTCAAAAGATAATCACCTGGCGTTACTAAACACTATCATGGTTTAACTGAGACAGTTTTAGAGGATACACTGATTTTAGGCAATTTTCGTGCTTAAATATCTGTAACAATTCCATCCATGCAATCACGAAAACTTATTATATTGGATATGGCAGAGGAAAATACAATGTGAAGATTCACTTATGTTTCTATAGAAAATTTGCCCTATAGAAACATAAGTGAAACCTGTTCGTCAATTGGATAAATATAAAATATATAGTTTGCTACAAATTTCATGATAGATATAACATCACCACGAACTAGTTCTTCCAAAAGCAAGAAAACGCATGTATTATTTACAAAGATGTCATACAAGGATGTCAACTTTTTGTTTCCTGCTATTCCTATGATGTTGTCTAAATCACATGTGACAAATTCGACCCAAATTAACAGAGCTGTCTATAATTATGTATTTCATGGATATTTTCATGTGGACAATTTCAACGTCTTTGATACAAGACAAAGGACTTGGGAATTTCTCACAGATGGCTAACCGCTGAACCAATAGTATGAATAATTTATTCATTAATTATTTTTAATAACGACTGCATAGCTTGGCTTTATAGCCACACTAATTTGGTCGATGGATCTGGACAACGTCGAGGTTTTTCTCACGGAAGTAA
The DNA here is from genome assembly GCA_033995625.1 of Ophyiulus pilosus. Lineage (NCBI taxonomy): Eukaryota > Metazoa > Arthropoda > Diplopoda > Julida > Julidae > Ophyiulus > Ophyiulus pilosus. The sequence goes on from JAUJYV010001484.1 coordinate 13,558, forward strand.
AATGTACTTAAGACACGACTCTCTAATGTGGTTGGGAAAAAATAGGTACACATGTCGTGATATGAACAAGTTGTACAAAGTGCATTCACTCGTGTTTCAAAAGCACATGCGACAATTTATTTTGTCACAATTAGCTTATAATGAATTCATCTTTAAACAGGATTAAGTTTAACGAACCCAATGCAACAGAGTTAATTATTCGGGACTAATGCAAGGATGTACGTTTCAAGCTATTATGTGAATATCTTATTTCCAATCGATTAACCTTGTTTTACCAAAAGTGCAAATCTGTATGCCTTAAATGTATAAATCGTGGATACAAAATTCACAAAATCGCATTGACAATTTTATATGAACTTCTAAACATGTATAGTGCACCGGCGAATCTATAAAATCAAGCACTTGTAGTAAGTAAACGTTGCTTTGCCTTTAACTCAAACTTTTATAATGTAATCGCTTTGGTCTATTGTGTTCGATTAAAGTGAAGTGACCATTAATTTGACCTGCATGCATTTCCCAGAACTGTTGCTTAAAACGCAATCGCATGACTGCTACCATGACTGCTATGAAATTCAATTTAAATATGGATTTTCAATTTCAAGACCGAGCGTATGTCAGTCGTCCATGTTCGTGTTGGATGTAACCTCTAACCCCGGAAGCTGAGGGGTCATTTAGCATCAGCTGCAGCTGGTCAATTCTCGAGCCATGTTGCAAAATGTCATTGTATTAAACTTTCAATGTTCAATTCGCTTCTAGGATTACCGCTACAATGGACAGGTAGATTATGTTCAGCTTCCGCGTATAGATATACACGTCTGTCCCACGGTGAAACCTAACCGAGATTTGGACAAGCAAGTGCATTGTTTCTAAGTGCGGAAACCGAAGTGAACCGGCTCTCTGGGGACATTGTGACAACTCTCGAAGACAAGGTTATTGGGTGGAGAAAACAATGTTCTCGAGAAGACAGCCACTGCAGTGCCTTTGTTTTTAGCTGTATAACGTTTCCAAAAACCGAAATGGGTCCATGCAAATTTAACATGCTAGCTGCCAAGTCGACTTTGTGGCGGGTCTATCTTCATTTCGCATGCTCAAGAAAGCCTTTGCTGCTAAGATGTCCGTCTTGTTTCCCCCGCATTTAACTACTTAAGGGCCACCCAATAGGAATAACACGCGGATATACAGTACATGCTTCGCCAAATTTGTCTCTACAAATTTAAGCCATCACAATAGACGTCCGCTGTAATGTATTGAGACATCAGTCAGCCCATTTGCATTTCTATTTCACGAAAGAATGGATGGATTGCGGATGATGCTTGTGTGTATTGAAATCTCTCAGGCCCTATAGCCCTATAAACTACTAGTGTACGGCATGTTGGAGTTCAGTTTTTTGTATCCACGCTTCAAGTTTTTTTACTTAAACTTTAAGCGAGGAATTAAAAAAAAAAAAATGCCAAGAAAATTCTAACTCCATTACGGCAATACTTTTAATGATTCTGCAATAAAAGTTAGCGAAAGTGCATTCAATCATTTTTATTGTAGTTTGCGCAGATGGGCTATTAATATTGATTCCTTCGTGTAATTTTAAATATGCATTTGCGGAATCACGATGCCTGGCAAAAATGACATATGCGTCGTTTGGATCTGCAAAATCTCAACATTTCAGAACGAATTAAAGCACTACTACTGCAAGAAATATTTGTAAAAAATCGAGCATGACTTGAGAATATCATTATGGTCTGGACAGGTCACTTTAGCTCGACCCATGGATAAATGAATGTTCAAATGGCAAAGAAAGAATCATGGATAACTTGTCAGAACAGTACCTCCCTTAACCAAGTCCACCAAAATCAATGCATATTGAATTTAAAAATACGAATCTCCCTTTAGATCAAAATGTTGAGCAAAGTGACTAAAAAAACCTCAAAATTCAAACACATGGCTAGCATTTCAAGTCAAGAACTTGAAAAACAGGATTATTTTAATCTCAATGAGAAGTGATAGCTGAAGATAATCTCATTGGAAAATCGGGTAGACGAATTAAATCCTCGTGTAATCTAGCCAGACATGTTGCAGTTTATTAAGGTGAAGTCAAGCGTTGGTTGCTTACTAAAAAGTGAACTTGTGCAAAATAAATATGCATGATTTTTCAAGGGAAAAGGAGTTAACACTGCATGGGCTCAGGTAGAGAGAACAGGTTATGGACTGATCTACTTGTTAGTTGCTCACATGTGATGAAAAATGTCTTGACATAAATAGACAGCTATTTTCAACTTCGTTATGAACGTGATGCGTTCATAATATGTGCCATTCTTACAAATGAGCAAAGAAAGCCAGTTTCAATACTTTTATTTATTTTGCAATGCTTTTACTTATAGTCTTTCGTTTCTTAAGTGATACCAGTAACAGCTTGTAAGATCATCAGCTTGTGAAGCACGACAAGAAAACTACTTAAAACGTATCTGCCTCTTTAAAGAAATCTATACAAAGTATGAAAACAAAAATATATATTATAACAAAAAACAAAAAAACACTAACATTACTGTACTTTGCCGTATGATAAATGCACGTAATGCTTATTTCCAAAACGTCTTTGAAAAGATTTGCCTAGAGTTAGTCAATAACGAGGCATGCTTATTTTCCAGCATATTTTTCTCCAAGGGTGGAGAGAGACAATATTTTTGAAAAGACAAGTTCTTGTATGTATCGTCTTAAACTGCTTATGCCTCATTACTACACGAGTAGCGATGCATCTAATAATAACTAACTTGAGCTATTAAAAAAAACGCGGGCAATATACGCAGGACACTTTGACTGCCGTTTTTACTTAGACTTCAAGAATTCGGTGAATGATATGAGGGAGAACGAACACGTTTCTAATTGAACTTTGGGAGCGTTTTTAAAGTGTTTCCATGACAGAAAAAGCACTTCAAAAAGTTTATGATTTGACGAGTGGAGGGGTTTGGCAACTGACAATATTCAGTGTACATATTTGTCTCGAAGAAAAACAAGAGTATTTTGAAAGTAATAATAGCCGTTATGAAGATAAAGACGTCTAAGGTCTTGAATATATTATTTCTGGTAACAACAATGTAGGGCAGAAAGTGGATATTCCATGAATGCATATAGCTAGTTATGACAAACGTTATACGAGTTATAGCCTCAGGGGTAACATTCAAATTCCAGAAACTATTCATAACGTATAGTATATTAATGCACTTTGTTTTCAACATTCACAATAAAGTTTTTTTTGTGGAAAATAATACTTATTATAGCAGCATTTTGAACAATAACCATTTTATAACTGTAAACGTGAATGAAATTTAATAGTACAAGTAATATTCCTTTTACAATTTAGTAGAGAATTATTCTTAATTAATGTCGATACTAATTTTTAAACCAAAAAGTAAATGAACATTAATGGTGCATTAACTATTTAAAAAATTTCACAGATTATAAAGATAATTTTTCTCTTGCTATTTTGTCAACATGTATTTCATTCCATTATTATTAAAGGACTTGCACACAAATAGTCATTCTGACGCAACTTCTTTGTAATGGGAGTTTGAACAGGATTAGTTAGCCTTACCAGAACAAATGGCTGGGTATTAGGTCATACTCAGATAATATGGTAAAAACCGTTGACATTCGAGCAACTGATATATTCGTGCATATTGTGCACATTAAGAGTCTGTTTTAAATTCTCTGCCAGCAATTGGAAAACGCATTGTCTTGATAAGAAATTTAATGCTGCTTGGCTTCCCTAAAATAATATTCTACACGCAGTAGACCATTGTTCAATAGCGTACC
>JAUJYV010001485.1:0-17363 GCA_033995625.1 Ophyiulus pilosus
GCAAGAAGGTCGTCTGCACGCTGGTCTTTTGAAGTAAAAAGATCCCCCTCTAGGGGGATATGACTGTACTAACTTCCTCTCGTTGTTTTTTCCTCTTTTGGTGGAGACAACAGAAGTTTTTACTCATTTTTGAAAATGGACAAGATAATCAGGTGAGTCACGTTTTTTGAGGATTAAATTGGAGGATCCTCCCGGAGTATTTTTGGTGGAGACCCGGCTTTAGGAGCAATATAAGAAGAGGCAGAATGAGCACCTAGGATAGGCAGATTGAGACAGAGAAGGTCTACAGAACAGGTAGAGTCCTACTCACTCACCTTAACCATCCATTATGGTAAGGCACTTCCAGTGTGTAGAACTTCTGTTTTAAGGAAAATTGACACAGTCCTTTGTCAGCCTTTTAGGCACTGCATTGTCTCTACCAATATAACTTGGCTAGAGGCTTAGGGCCATCTCTGGTTTATTTATAACTCTAGGAAAGGGCTGAACCCAGGAGGGCAACCCAGTCAGGGAAATAGTTAGCAAAGAGGGGTAGTTGTTCTGGAGAACAGATAATCCGGGAACTATAGGGTCCCAAGTTAGGGTGTTAGTTGAGGGTTGCAAAGCTAGTTTGCAGCTAGGCATTAGTAGTTGCTACAGTCAGCTTGCACAAAGCAAGCTAGTTAGAGACTGCAGCCAATATCTCCATATATCATCATGCATCCGAGTATATGCCCATACCTGGGGAAACTTGTCTAAATTCGACAATGCCCAGATTTTGGAGACCCTGACATGATAGTGTTCTTCTAGCATGATACCGTGCTTCTGGTATAGTAGACTTAAGTATTACATGAATTAAATAGCATATTAACAATGACGGATGTGGCTGACTCAAAAATGAGAGTCCTTTGCCATGCAACGATGCATTGCGCTACCGCCCTAACCGTGTACGGTATCTTCGAAGATAGTTTCTAAAAGAAGGTCTTTCAAAGTTCTTAAAATATAGTTCGGCATTCGTGAAGTGTGCTTGTGTAAATACGATTTAATTAAATAACAAATTTATGAATAGTTGATTGATGTGCATGATTTGATAAGCCTGCTGCCCCCGCTATTCATGTAAATGGGCAATCACTGCTAACATAGGAGCCATGCGTGGTTGCCCTCCTTCAAGGGGTCGTTTGAAAATGCTATGGTCAATTAAGGGAGGGGCATTTGTGAGTCTCACTACAAGTTTAGCTGTACTAGGATCGACTTTTGGAATTCCACGGCATTCTGCTTTGTTGTTCTACGTCGTGCTTCGCAAAGAATCGTGGGAAATTCCTCGGTCAATGAACAACGCTATTAATTCCGCGTTTACAGCAGACGTTTTGGCAAGCAATAGAGCAAAAGCAAACAAATGCCATTAACGTTTGACAAATAATCATTCATGATTTCGGCGGCGTACATCGTCGAGAAAAGATTTCCCTCATGACAAAAAATCGTTTAATTTCGACAAAAAAAAAGCGTTTCCCAAAATGTATCATTCGATAAATCGGAAGAACAAATACAATCTCGTAGCACATTTTCTTAAAGGAGAAGCATCTTATGTGGTGCTATATACAACTCTCATTAATTCGTAAAAATGCAAATAATTCATCAATTGTGCTGTAGGAACAAAGCCACCTGATTTGATAACCCATTTTCGTTCACTATTAATAAGGATTTTAATTATTATGCACAGTGTCAATATTTAAAGACTGGTTAAGCTCTTAAGGTCGTCCATGCGTGGTTCTACACACGTCAGTTCCGTCTTCATTCCGCCAGTGATGAAAAATATCGTACCTTTTAACGCGTATTATACTTTCATGTATGTATTTACACATGTCCGGTACATTGACGTTAGTGTTTCCATTAGTTTTGTATATGAACGGAGACGGAACGGACCCGCACCGTATGTGTGTAAATGGACACCAAAGATGTTACTACCATAAGTCCTTATGTTACTACATTTTCCATACATTTTCATAAATATAAAAAATATGTATTTCTAATAATGGTTATACTCGCATTTACTACTACATTTAAGTCCAAATTCTGACTTGTCCACATATTGCATTTTTCAAATTATAATTATACAGTATGCGTCATATATAATTTTTCCTTATTTCAAGGTGGTCCCAAGTTTATACCTAAAGGGCCGCAAAAGCACTTCAAAACCAACACACGGGCCACAAGTGTACTTCGACACAGAACACGAGGGCCACATCTTTGAATTGCAGTATTTAATGGTTACAGTACTTGTATTTGCATAAATTATATCAACAATGTCCCAACAAGGTCTTAATATTTTTTTACTGTGGCCTAGGGCCGCTAAAACTCCTTGAAGATGTAAATAAATTCATCCTATATGCAATTGCTAGTCAGTAAGCTAAAACTAATATTATCTTTAATGAAAATTGGAATCTAAAAATGTGCACCAACTATATGAATAGTTGAAATTTATGGAATTTCTTTAGAAATAAGCTCTAATGACTAATTTCAAAACTGAAGATTAGAATGCATAATACGGAAGTGTTCCTATGGGAAGACTTTAATCTGTCCTACTTTTACATTGAAAAATGCTTTATCTGAATACATCCTTCTTAATGTCGATACTTAATACCTACATTGAATTAAACGATAATGCCTCTAATCTCAGAGATTGTCGCATTGAATTGCTTGTATTCTCTCTCTCTTGTGCATGTACTAAATTCAAAAGGAGCGGTAACCGACATTTTTAATTGGATATTGATTTTATCTCATGGGGCAAAGTACTCTTACATTGTTGAGAAAAGTCAGTAAAGTACCATCCCACGTCAGAAGTACCTCATAAGTAAACTTTTCCCACATAAAAAATAAATTACAGATAAATAACTGGAAACTACCCAGGTGGAAAAAATTATATAAGTATCGCATTTTCCATATTATACCCCTTATATTATGTCAATTTATGGCGTTTTGTGTCCAACATGCTAAAAATATTAATATGGAATGTACATGTATGGGGATGTATGTATATGAATATCCTAGGAATTATGGATGGACGTATGTTTGGATTTGTGTAAATATATGGACGTATACTTCCATGGATTTAGGAAATATATAGATGTATAGTTGGATTTATGGAAATATTTTGACGTATACTTGGATTTATGGAAATATATGGACGTATACTTCCATGGGTTTGTGGAAATATATGATCGCATACTTCAATTTATGGAAATATTTTGACGTATACTTGAATTTGTGTAAATATATGGACGTACACTTCCATGGATTTATGGAAATATATGGACGTATATTTCCATGGGTTTGTGGAAATATATGGACGTATACTTTCATGGATTTATGGAAATATATAGACGTTACTTGGATTTATGGAAATATATGGTCGAATACTTGGATGTATGAAAATATATGGACTTACACTTGGATTTATGGAAATATATGGATGTATACTTCCATGGATTCATGGAAATATTTGGTCACATACTTCGATTTATGGAAATATTTTGACGTATACTTGGATTTATGGAAATATATAGACGTACACTTGGATTTGTGTAAATATATGGACGTATACTTCCATGGATTTATGGAAATATGGTCCTATACATGGATTCAAGGAAATATATAGACGTATACTTTGATTTATGGAAATATATGGGCGTATGCTACGATTTATGGAAATATATGGTCGTATACTTTGATTTATGGAAATAATGAAAGTATATTTCGATTTATGTAAACGTATGTCCATATATGGCATTACATATCGACGTACATGATCATACAGTCATTCGCATACGTGGTCAATAATGGACAAAAATGCTATATTATGTTCTTACATATGGATATATAGTGATATACTGATGTCCAATTTATGATATGTCCATATATGGCATTTCGAATTTATTGTAGTATATTACTTTTTCAGGCGATGAATTTTCAAATGAACGGATAAGATATATATATCTAAGTATATTATATATGGTTGCAGGTGCATTCACCATGTCAAACCGCAATAGAACTGAGACATGCCAGTTGTTTGATAAGCTAAATTGATGCTGCTATGAAATAATGCAATTTGTTCCTCATATTGTGTGCAGCCAATACGCGTTCACGTTTAAATTAAGGAAACATGTTCGGAATCGTGCTGGAAACAAGTTTTCTTAAAAGCTTTTGAATGCCAATTTGGAAACATCTTTCTGTATATGGGATATACTACGCTATGATAAAATATTTGGCTTTCTTTACACATATATACTAGTATACTGGTCACAACGATAGCAGCTCTAAAAAAATGGATACTCCTCTAAGAGTATAGCACGTGTAACGTCTCGTTCACACGATGCGGTTTTTTGACGGTTGGTTGGAAATTACGCTGAATAGGTGCTAAACCGGGCACAGTGTTCACACACTATTCAGTTTCGAATGTTTTCTGTCCCAATTTTCTTTATAAATTTCGAATTTTATCACGCGCTTCATTTTTTCGAATGTTTTGTGTTCCAATTTTCTTTATAAATTTCGAATTTTATCACGTGCCTCATTTTTTTACCATAAAAACCGTACATGTCGTACGGTTTTTATGGTTACACCCCGTTCACACGAGGTCGTTTCAGCCGTTTTGCCGCACGAGGTTTTTCTCAGCGGCGCATGCTTTTCTATTTGTGCGTTCACACGGTCCTGTAGACGTATCGTGTGAACTCACAGATAAAAAAGCATGTGCCGCTGAAAAAAACCTCGTGCGGCAAAACGGCTGATACGGCCTCGTGTGAACGGGGTGTTACAGCGACAAGACCGAATTACAAAAATAAACGAATTGGGAATTAATCGTATGTGGAATGAGACGTATCGTGTGAACGTGCAGATAGAAAAGCATGCGCCGCTGAAGAATTCGGTGAAAAACCTCGTGCGGCAAATTGGCCGATACGGCCTTGTGTGAACGAGATGTAAATGTGCGAATTACAGTCCGAGAGCTCTCGCGTTCAAATTTATTCGCTAGTGGACACATAAGCCCTGATCTCTCTGATAGCAGCTCGCCAAATAAGAATTTTGAGAGCAGCTGTCGAGAGCCAAGCTGAAAATGTAGGACGTTTCACATTAAGAAAATACCATATTTAATTACTCTCTGCGACTGCCTGAGTGGACACGGTTTTGAGAGCACTTTTGACAAGATGCTCGCCGTGTACTCGCGATAGAAACTCTCAAATGGATAACCATCTGAGAGTAGCCATCGAGAGTAAAACCCGAGAGTTAATCTCAAATGGAAACGCACCTTTATACTTGTAGAAGTCGCAGCACGTGCTCAGAGTAATTTAAAAAGTTCATTAAATTGGAACCGGAAATAAGAAAACGTGATTAATGTCAGGGCATGCGTACGTGCAAATGAAGGGGAATTAAATTACCCTTCGATTTCCCTGAAGAATTTTGCAGGCAGCAGAGTTGGAAAAAGCGTTTGTGGCTGCAAAAACGACGGGGAGTTCCATAGCCCAAAGAGATTAAAATTTTGCGATAAAAATCAGCTTTCTACATAATCGCTGCGTGTATTTGCTGCATTGCTGCATGCCGCAGTTTCATTACTTCGTAATTTCTTTTAATTAAGAGAGAACCTAGGCACTCAAAAGCAGAGATGGTCGCCGTTGATAACATTTGGAAATGCTTTTTGAATTTCACTGTCTTCAGCTCTTGAAACCTTCATGTAGTACATATATGGTGGCATTTCTCAAAATGTATGCGAGTTTTGCTTTTATCTTTGCTGAGCAGACAGATACAAGAAAATTAAATGGTCATAAACAGAAACAGATGAATCAACATTTAATATTCCATCGCTGCAGTAGATAATGCGGATAACGCATTGAAAGACAGAACATTGGAGAACGATGACATTTGAGAGAACAGCTGTTAAGATCTGTGTGGAAGATTACTGTCTTCGAGACTCGAAGCGCGTACGAATTAACGTAAGGTCAGGACAGTTGCCTATGTGAAACCGGGGGAAATTTGTTTATTAAATATATATTTCCACGGTTGAAAGGGGCCAATTGCCTTTTATATTAGGCCCTACCGTCAAATGTAGATTCTTTGGGCTTTCACACGAGATGTATGGCCATTCCAAATCAAAATATGGCTATTTGTATATTAATTGAATGCAATTGATGTGTACTCGAACCTGGCCATGTACTCGAGAAGTACGAGTACAAAAGTAATTGAATGCAAATGTACTCAAAACGTATGAGTACAATGCACTCGATTACAAAAATGTACTTACAATGGGTGATTACAAATGTCCTTGAGTATTAACGTACTTTTAATCTGAAATTATGAGTTCCAATGTAATCGAGTATGAATGACCTTTAAGTAATTGAGTCGCATTTAATAGATTTGAGTAACGAAAATGAGTAACTTGAAATGAGGGTCATCCCAAAAGCTAATATGAATGTATCCTAATTTTAACATGTCTACTTATGATTCTTTTGTTATCGGATGTACTATTCTTTTTTCCATGAGTACATATTTTCTCAAGTCTGATTACTCATTTAATATGACTACTGATTACATGTACTCTATGTACTTGTACTATAGAGTACGATTCCACTGTAATCGTAATCAGTACTCCTCACGAGTACAATTTGCCCAAGTCTGCTAAATAGTGTCCATACACAGCCATATACGGCACATACAAATCCATAGATGGTCTCTACAACAAATTTCGACACGTCCTTCACTATGCTTCCATGGCACACTTGGGGACCCTTGGCGGCAAACCAGTGTGCCGTTGAAAAACACTGATATATAGGTTTTCCAGCCAGGATACCATACGTCTCGTTCACACAATACGGTTTTGTGACTTATCGGAAATTACGTTGAATAGATGCTAAACCGGGTGCAGTGTTCACACAGTATTCAGTTTCGAATATTTTGTGTTCCAATTTTCTATATAAATTTCGAATTTTATCACACACCTTGTTTTTCGAATGTTTTGTGTTCCAATTTTCTACATAAATTTCGAATTTTATCACACGCCTTGTTTTTCGAATGTTTTAATTGTGTTCCAATTTTCTATATAAATTTCGAATTTTATCACGCGCCTCATTTTTGTACCATCGTGCAAAACCGAATTGCAAAAATAAACGAGTCGTGAATTAATCCGTACACGGAATGAGACGTATAGTGTGAACGTGCAGATAGAAAAGTAATGCGCCGCTGAAGAATTCGGTAAAAAAACCTCGTGCGGCAAATTAGCTGGTACGGCCTTGTGTGAACGAGGCGATACAGTATATACACCTATATCTTTTTATTACACAGGTAAGCATTTTTAAAGCTATTTTACTTGTCACAAGAGGATTATTGTTGACATCAACGATTATTCTGTCAAGCAGTGTCGTTTGTTTTGCATGTAATCGTGTTTGTGTCACAAGCAGAGAGGAAGTGGGTGGTAAGGGCATTAGAAAATGGTCAAAACTTTCAAAGTCCCCACTTGAACATCCCTCGCTTCATTTATCCAATCTGTTAATCCTCGTTCTGATTGGACGTTGTCATCCGTCTTGTCAATTTGCCCATATAAAGTGCAAATCGAAATTCGGAAGTCGTTCTACCATTGGCCAATCGCAAGGATTCCCAACTACCCCTTCTTTCCAAATCCCTCCGTCATCCCCTTCATATCCCCCAGTTCACTTTTCTGTTTCTAATGTTTTCTATACTCTTAACGACACGATTACTGTTAAACGAATCCAGCCGGTTGAGAAGAGTTGCATCAGGGATAAAAGTAACGGCGGAGAAACGTTAGCCGTTGCCATGGCAACCAACTCGCTACACTGCGTCTTACCATCTTCCACGAGATTCACGTTTGGCTTCCAAACATGTTCCGTGTCGGAGGGTTTCTTGTTCGCCAGTGTGTAAACGCGAAAAGTTGACGGACGTTTTAATGGCCGGTTGCAGCAATCTTCGTATAAACACTGACGGTCGTTTACACTCGTGACGGCAAGCGTCTGGAAAATTACAGAACGTTGTATGACAATGTTACAGTCAGGGCGCGGCCATGTTGAAAATGCTATGCTAAAAGTCTTCGCCTGCAGAAACTCCTGATATTATTATTCAATAAAATTCTTCATGTTTCTTTTCTAACAACATGAACATTTCAAGAACTGACGTCTGAAGCATGTTGGAATTCCCTACAATCAAAGGCTGTTAGGTAATTTTTAAGAACATGGCGGGAAACATCAAGTTCTGACAACTAAGGCATGTTTTTTTTCTTCTAAAATCAAAGGTTACTTTGTACAATTTATCATCGTTTATTATGTTTATTAAGACATTGAACTCTGACTCGATGCGTATTAATTTTCCCTACAATATCAAAGTGTGCTATGTCAGGTTTTAAGAACATGGTTGGAAATATCGAGTTTTATAATCTGCAACATACTTTCAAAATTACATCATGGCTTATAAGACAGTCTGGAAAAATCGAGTTCTGACTCTTGTGGCATGTTGGTCTTTTATTCACTCACGGATAACTACAAATTTCGTCATTGTTTTCAAGAACATTGTTGAAAACATCGAGTTCACCCATCCGTAACATATAGTACTTTAGAAATCGTGTCATAGCTTATAAAACCAAGCCTAGACAACATCGACTTCTGACTATTGTGCCTTGCTGGCCTTTTCTGCATTTAAAGATCAATTCCATCGCCGTTTATAAGAACAAGACTGAAAACATCAAGTTCTGACATCTGTAACATACTTTGGGAATTTTATCATGGTTTATAAGACCAAGTCTGGTAAAATCGAGTTCTGACTCTTGATTCATCTTGGTCTTCCCTGAACTCAAAGGATTATTTGCAAATATCCTCATTTTTTTAAGAACAACAGTGAAAACACCAAGTTCTGACATCTGTAATATACTTTATACATTTTTCCATAATCAAAACCATGCTCATGATGACCACGATGAGGTCAAGTTTGGAAAACCCGAATCATGACTTCTGTGGTATGTTTGTTTCCCCTTCAAAATTTGGTTATCCTTTTTAAGAACTTGATTTTTAAAGACCCATTGTTCTTCCTTGCAATTTCGCTTCTGACTTAGACAATTCCAAGCTTCCAAAATATTCCAGCTATCCATGCATGGCAGGCTGTCATTTTTCAAGAACCTCCATTCACGGTGGCATCACCCAATGTGCCCAAGAGCATAATTGGAGTGACGTTTTCTCCACCAACCACACTGCGGTTAATTAATACGAGCATTGTTATCGTTATTTGACTTTTGCCCTCCAACGTTTACGTGTGGACGTGACGCAAACTGACCGTATATCGATCGTTGTGGCTGCCCTGAATTTTCCTTTTTCTTCCAAGGCTGTCCTGGCAGTCAGTCCTGCCTCGGTTTTCTTATTCCAATCGCCGTTGTTTATTGTTTCGACCAATATTTCCTTTTCATTTTTTATCAACTTTGGGCTCCAGGCCGTCTGCCACAAATGTTGTCTGCCTCTCCGACTGCTGCCATTGTTTGCAAACTACGTCGACTCCACGGTTGTTTTTTTCTCCTCTTTTCCCCTCTTTCATTCTACCATCGCTTTTGGCATTAAATCGTTTAGATTAGTCGTCTCTTTTCAGCGCCCAATGCTGCAATCGAGCATCGTTATTTAATTATTCAGCACTTTTGACGCCGCCATTATCTCGTTTTAATTTTCCAAGTTTGGAAAACCTGAATCATGACTTCTGTGGTATGTTTGTTTCCCCTTCAAAATTTGGTTATCCTTTTTAAGAACTTAAAGACCCATTGCTCTTCCTTGCAATTTCGCTTCTGACTTAGACAATTCCAAGCTTCCAACATATTCCAGCTATCCATGCATGGCAGGCTGTCATTTTTCAAGAACCTCCATTCACGGTGGCATCACCCAATGTGCCCAAGAGCATAATTGGAGTGACGTTTTCTCCACCAACCACACTGCGGTTAATTAATACGAGCATTGTTATCGTTATTTGACTTTTGCCCTCCAACGTTTACGTGTGGACGTGACGCAAACTGACCGTATATCGATCGTTGTGGCTGCCCTGAATTTTCCTTTTTCTTCCAAGGCTGTCCTGGCAGTCAGTCCTGCCTCGGTTTTCTTATTCCAATCGCCGTTGTTTATTGTTTCGACCAATATTTCCTTTTCATTTTTTATCAACTTTGGGCTCCAGGCCGTCTGCCACAAATGTTGTCTGCCTCTCCGACTGCTGCCATTGTTTGCAAACTACGTCGACTCCACGGTTGTTTTTTTCTCCTCTTTTCCCCTCTTTCATTCTACCATCGCTTTTGGCATTAAATCGTTTAGATTAGTCGTCTCTTTTCAGCGCCCAATGCTGCAATCGAGCATCGTTATTTAATTATTCAGCACTTTTGACGCCGCCATTATCTCGTTTTAATTTTCCAAAAACGGCTGGGGGCGCCAATGCCAAACGCGACACTCTTGGCATTGCATACTCAACGTCAATGCACACCTATCGACACATGACATCGGCACTGGTAAATTTATCACAATTGTTGGCTTAATTATCAGCGTTCAGGTTCAACACCCCCTGGTGGCGTATGAGACTTTACAATGGTACTTAAAACATGGCCGTGCCATTTTACTCCTGAAGCAGTGTAGCATCCTGGGTGGAAAAATTATCTAAGATGTCATAGGGTCATATATGTCTATATACGGCGATTTATGACTATATATGGAATAAAACGGGGACGTCATTGCACACCTATCGACACATGACATTGGCACTGGTAAATTTATCACAAGTGTTGGCTTAATTATCAACGTTGAGGTTCAACACCCCCTGGTGGCGTATGAGACTTTACAACGGCACTTAAAACATGGCCGCGCCATTTTACTCCTGAAGCAGTGTAGCATTCTGTATTTTCCATATATACCCACATATAATATTTCACATAAAAATACATATATATAAATTTATGGACATATATGTACATGAATTTAGCCAGAAACAACACAAACAGTAATTAACTAAATCTGTTCAAGTATTTACAATTGCAACTTTTTCAGTTTCAGAATTACCTTTTGTGATTAGTAGCCACTATTTCGAAGCGTTGATTTGACAGTTTTGATTGCTGGACCTTAACAAATTCAATATCGTTCATCAAGGGTGTTGCAATTTGGCAATTAAACCCAAGTAGTAACGTAACATACATGTAATATTCAAGTAGTTGATTAATGACAACAGTGGCGGATTTTGAATAAAAATATTGGTTACCAGAATACAAAGGGGTCTCACTTCATCAGGGACCCACTCTGAATGGCAACAAGCAAGATATCCTACATTTAAAAAATTCTAACACATTCGATACAAGCTGTAAATGGAAATTACCCTTAATACATCTGGAATGACCCCTATAGCATGCTATGTATAGTAGTTGTGAAACTTTTGATCTACAGATCCACTGATGTTGTACTAAACAAGGTCTTAAGGGATCTCATGGTGTTTCAACAATTGATTCGTTTTGGGTTTTTTCCCCCCAACTTCTGATAAACTGCGCAGGCGCACTATTTCCTTGCTGGAGATAAAGCGCCGTAGCTGAAGATAGCCAAGTTTTCGCAGATAAGGGTCCCATTGTACGATATCGCCCACCAAAGTGTTTTGATCGTTCTGGAACATGTTTAAGCGAGGGCAACAAGGTTCTAGAAAAAAAATCGCATTTGGGGCCATTCAAAAAGGACGTCTTCAAGAGGAGGGAAAAGGGGAAGCCATTATGGACGTCCACTAATGGAATACTATGGACACCATGTGGACTGGGAGTTAAGTGGGGAGGGGATCACATTTTTGAATGACTGAGTAATTTCTTAATGCCCCCTTTTTAGCGTTTCGGTCGAGAGGGCGCTGTCTGTCAGTATCTATACATGAATATTTAAGATATTCAAAATTGACCAAATCTGAATATAAAAAGTATGTTTTGGATCTGCTTGTTTTGCAGTAATTATTTAAGGATGCCAGAGGAGAAGGCATATTTCCCACCGGTTCAGCTCGACATTATTAATAATAAATTTTCTTCCGTTTAAAAACAATGTGAGACTTTCAAAATCTAGGTAAGGCGTAGTTTACTGCTCCTCGGTTGTGCATTACATTTTTCCTGAGCAAACATTTGTAATGCTAATTAAAATCATGTTCCTTGAAATGGAGCAAAGGAAATTAATTATTCCTTATCGCAAGGGATCCCGCCTTCAGTTTTGCATCGTAAACGTCTGCCTATATATATTAATGTTTCAAACTGTTTCATAAAATTTGGAACACCAACATTAAATATGTTCGTGTTCACGTACACACTATCAGTTCAAACTTGTATACAATTATATTGATCTAAACATGTCAATGCTACCCGTGACCGTCATGAAATACTAGAATTAAGTGGCTAAACAGCCTTAAAGGTGGCTGGAATGGCATAAGAATGTCATAGGTACTTCGTTCAGCCAACTACAGTCGAACCCGCTTAATTGCACAGCGACCCTGCAAGCCGACAATTTGCAATTAACCGGTCACAATTTCATACAATTCCAATACAAAAGTTGCACATGGGGCTTGCAAAACATGTTTATTTATCCGGTTTGTGAAATTAATTGCATACATATAGTAAACCATGCCATATATGGTGAAAACTTGACCATTGCAGTTATAGCCCATATACTTTATTTCCAATATGTCCCATCGATGGCTAAGTAAGGTACATGTATATTTGGCCCATCCTGACCAACAAAGTATATATGACCTATCAATGGCGAAATATAGCCCACACAGGGTCACATACAGGTATATGGCCCATACATTGCTTTATACGACCCACACATAACCATGTATATTCACACATGACCCATAGATAATTTTTCCATCGGTGTTACATACTGCTAGAAACAGCAGAACAACTAGACACAACTGGCGCCCGGAGGACTCCGTACAAGTTGCCCTTTTGTATTTCTAATAAGTCAATTGAAAGCCGAAATTGTTAATAAGAATAATTACATAGCAACAAGTTTTTCGATAACGATCGCCAGAATGTCGAGGGCCGCTGCTTTGTTTCCATGCTAATTTTCAAAAACTTTTTTTCTCTTTTAATGATCCTCCTTTTAATAAACTCTCCTCTCGCTCTCCATTGGCTTGAAACAGCGCGGATTTACGAGGAATTAAGTGGGATTTGCTTAACGAGGGACAAAAGAAAGGATTTCCATAATTGACCAAACAAAGTAGCTCACTTATCGATTGCTTGTGCACTCGCCTTGCAAATGGCCTAAAGAGGGCAGCCGCTAGGGGGCGCCCTCACCAATTAGCTTTAGGAATTAGGCCCAAAAACAAAAACAACCCCATTCTTCAAAATTCTATATGTCAGAGTGACTAATGGTTACTGCTACTTAACGAAATCCCGTGATAATACCCTATGCGGCCATTTTTGGATTCATGTTTTCCAGTACTATAGGTTTCTGGGAGATTACTGGATGCTGTTGTTGCTAAACATATATATAGTTATTTTGTGACCTTTTACTTAGTGAGATGCTGCCATGGTGTTATCCAATATATGACGTTTAACGTCAATTTGCAATGGAGCATCGCAGTTAAGCTTATGGTGGAAAACTTATATTTATAGATTTGTGATATTCAATTACAAAGACTAGACATGCATAAGGATATATAGACATCTGCATGATCATAAATTTGCAAACATGGGTATATATCTCCACACAATTAATGTGTTATGATTTGGTTACAGCTTCCCCATTGTATTCGTCAAAATGCTGCATGTTGCCCCTTGTTCATAAGCAATCACTGCTAACATGCAAGTTATGTAAGGTTGCCCCTTGTTCATAGGCAATCACTGCTAACATGCAAGGTGTGTAAGGTTGCCCCTTGTTCATAGGCAATCACTGCTAACATGCAAGTTATGTAAGATTGCCCCTTGTTCATAGGCAATCACTGCTAACATGCAAGTTATGTAAGGTTGCCCTTTGTTAATAGGCAATCACTGCTAACATGCAAGGTGTGTAAGGTTGCCCTTTGTTCATAGGCAATCACTGCTAACATGCAAGGTGTGTAAGGTTGCCACTTGTTCATAGGCAATCACTACTAACATGCAAGTTATGAAAGGTTGCCCCTTGTTCATAGGCAATCACTGCTAACATGCAAGTTATGTAAGGTTGCCCCTTGTTCATAGGCAATCACTGCTAACATGCAAGTTATGTAAGGTTGCCCCTTGTTCATAGGCAATCACTGCTAACATGCAAGTTATTTAAGGTTGCCCCTTGTTGATAGGCAATCACTGCTAACATGCATGTTATGTAAGGTTGCCCTATTTCAATACGAAGAGTGTGGTAAAATTTGATAGCCAACGGACCTTAAACATGCAAATCTCGCCATTTGCCTATGCAAATCCATCATCACGTGACTAGGTTGATATAGTCACCAACCTGCCTAGAGCTAAATTGTACCATCTTCATTAATGTAATAACTTACAACGAGGTAGGGTGTCAAAATCTGTAACACAAAAATATTTTAACTAGGTCTTATACCGTGTCACTACATGTTGTGTCCATGAATTACAGCTTAGTAAAATTTCAACAAAACTGTTTTCGTATGACGTAGGATGATGTCATTTCCAACCGCATCATGTGCAGGGTTGCAATGCCCATGAGGCGGTCGTTTGGATCCAATATCTTTACGCACCGTTGCAGTGCTAGTTTTCCCAGCTGTAGATATGGCCCTTTCGCAAACCCCCGTTGCACCCTTCTAATCCCACATTCCCATTTTTCCCTTAAATTTCCCCAATTGCGCCACCAGAGGCTGTAGTGGCCGTCCAATTGCAGCCGCGTTCCCTTAATTAAGATTAGTGTAGTTTCGTTGCTAATGATCACTAACGAGCAACGGACAATGTCCAGCGATTATTTCCGCTATCTCTAAATGGGAAAACATGTTCGGAAATATTGACCCAAACTCTCTTCCACCGCTGGCTCTTTTGCCATTTGTCAAAATGGAGCACTCGTGTTTTCTGCAAGCCTATTCCCAATGCTTTCCATGCCATTTGCAGTCTACGATAGGGGCGCCACCGTCCACACTCCACAGGGCCCAAGATCTGTCCTAGACGGCGCGTTAAAAATAAAGTGTATAATGGCAGTGTTTTTTCAACCGGTGTGCCGTGAAGGGTCTGTATGTGTGCCGCGGAAGTAGGGTATTGAGTTGAATTTAAAAAAATAATTTCAAATGCTAGAATGACTTTTAAAGTATCTTAACTGTTTTTTAAATGTTTTCAAAAAAATGGTTAAGCCACAAAACTAGTCATCAAATAAGATTTATTTTGCAGTTTGAGACAAACATTTTTAATGTTCTTATTCACATAATGCCTAGTACACATTGTAGCAAACACGAAACATAAACAGAATTTATGCAAACCAATTTGTCGAAACGTGGTTTCGTGGACATGTTTCCACAAACAGGTTTGTCCAAATAAGGTTGTCCACATCAAAAACACATTTCGAAATGTGGCAAACACGAAACAGAACTAAAGTTTATGCAAACCAATTTGTCGAAACGTGGTTATGTTTCCACAAACAGGTTTGTCCAAATAAGGTTGTCCACATCAAAAACACATTTCGAAATGCGGCAAACACGAAACAGAAACAGAGTTTATGCAAACTAATTTGTCGAAACGTTGTTTCGTGGACATATTTCCATAAACAGGTTTGTCCAAATAAAGTTGTCCACATCAAAAACGCATTTCGAAATAGAGGAAATGTTTGCTGTTCAAGGATGGCATGTATACAATGTTCATAAACCGGAGTCTGCTCTAGAAATCCCGTGGGGCAAATTGGGTGAATGTTCTACGTCATGGTATACAGGTCTTGGTAGGAGCGCCATGACCAGCAAACATGTTTTCCTTTGATCCACACCGCCTCTTGAGCTAACACCGAAATGTTCGCTGAAAACACGCTTCTTTGGCAAAATGTTTGCTGAAACTTTCTTGCAGAAAACCGGTGAGCAACTTTTTATGTTTAGTGTTTGTTCCAATGTGTACTAGGCATAATAATGTAGGTAAAATTTTGATCAAACAAACTTTCGCGGCACACTTACAGACCTTTCATGACACACCAGTTGAAAAACAATTTAACGGATGCCCATTACCCGTTCAGAATTCCAAGTCGCCCTACGCAGCCCCAAGATAAATGGTTCCGTTTCTACATTCTCCCCAACGGATTTTCCTACAGGCGTCTTTAATAACTGCGCTGAATTAATAATGGTGTCCAATCATTTGGTCATCACGATGTCACTTGACATCGGTCAGGGGCGGTCGTCCCGAGGGGCAGAAGGACAAGACCGGGGGATTAATGCCAAAGAAAAACAACAAATGAAATGCGTTCATTAGTAGGGAATTCCCCCTCCGTGTCCCCATCTCTCTCTCTTTCTCTCCATCGATCGCATTGGCGATGAATTATTAATCGCGATTCGAATCGGGGGCCGGAGCTTAACGGATTTCGAGTCCAATCCATGGGGGAAATATTTGTCAAATTCAACCGGCGTACAAGTGCACCTAGGGATGTTTGGACAAGATGAAAAAAATTATATATATATATATATAGTCTGCCTTTTCTGCTTATTCGCTGCATCTATTAACTTGACAGAATAGGACATGTCAAGTGTGGAGCCAGGGGTGGGGCTAACACGCTTGACAAATCTTGTTAGGACTGGGTGGGTTGATGAAATCATGACAAGTTGACCAGGGTGTTTTGACTTCGTCTTGATTGACCAACCCAGGGCGAGAAAGGGATGGGTCATTTACGAACTACTATATCACATTCTATATATGTCAAGACAAAAAGTGGACGTTTTCTCATATACGAACTTATGAGTTTGTATAATATTTAGTTATTTAGGTTCATTACCGGCTTAAGTTTGTTCCTAAAGTTAAGTGAATCCCTATATGGACATGCAGTATATGGAAATAACAAGGGCGAAAAAATTATATAGGGCCATATATGATATTTTCCATAGATGTATGGAAGATAACGTGTTCTTGTAAAGTATTACTTGTATTAGGGCACATAAAGTGTATTCGGATATTAAAAATACCCATGTGGATAATATACGTGGATGTATGGCAATATATGGTCGTACATTGGCATATATGGATATGAACACCATACATTGGCATATATGGACATAAATACCATGCATTGGCATACATGAACTTGAATGCCATACATTGGCATATAATGAACATGAATGCCATACATTGGCATATAATGAACATGAATGCCATACATTGGCATATAATGAACATGAATGCCATACATTGGCATACATGGACATGAATGCCATACATTGGCATACATGGACATGAATGCCATACATTG
>JAUJYV010001486.1:0-17359 GCA_033995625.1 Ophyiulus pilosus
GTTTCGCTTAACGAGTGTTTCGCATAACGAGCAAGACTCCGGAACCAACTATGCTCGTTATGCGAGGTTCCACTGTACTTGTTAGGGATTATCACTTCACTACCCCCTTAATGAAAAATCCATTTTGTAACTTTCTAACAATTGGTTAAGACACTTTATTCACTAATATTACCTTTTCGGATTTCACGAAAATCCAGAAATTCAATCTATTCTAGATCTGTCAGTATAAAAATGAATCACAGAATAAAAGGTGTTTGTATTGTGAACTGCTCAGTGACATGTAACTGTTTAATGGAAATATTCAATAAATTATACGGGCAAACCTCAAATTTTCTGCTAAGGTGGCGTACAACTGTCCCCATCTCCTCGTGTTCGTTTATGTGGCAACGAGTCCTCTGATGACTGGCTAAGCACTTGCAAAAGGTTCATTGCATCAGTAGCTTCTCGTCTCTCGCTAAGGATTCTATCACAGGTGTCACGTACGCGGATCGCAAAGTCCAAGTCATCTTCACGTTCGACGCGCTGTTCCTGAACGTTCATATCCGATAAAAGCTACCAAAATTTTAGAAAATGGACATCTTAAAAATGGCAAAGAGCAGTCTGGATTTTACCGATATATCCCATTCTCGCTTTTCTCTTCTCTAAAGTGGGCAAACACGATAAACCTCTTTTGCCAGAGTTGCAGAGTCGATCGTTAAATTATGTACTTGTTCGGCTGCACTTGGGTAAATTTCAAAGTGCAGGAGGGATTTTTTTCACATACAAAATAAAACAAAAAACATTTTAATTTGGTTAATAATCGACAACACAACTCGAACAAAATCAGGATAACGTTGACGGGGTGTCGATAAAGTTAGCGAATTACACTTCTAATCGGGGCTCTTTCAAAATATATATGTTGGCAGTCGTCGACTTGCGGCCTGTGCAACTTATGACTGTTCAACATTTCATATCATTTCCACTTACTTTGTCATTTAAAAAAAATTGACAAATTTACGACGATATTTAACATTTTTAAATTAGCACTTTGCAAAATTTTAGTTTTGTAAGAATACGAATTAGGATCTTATCTAAACTTGTTTCATATAATCACCTCCAGTTCCTCGACGGAAAGAAGAAATATTGTTCCGAGATTGTGCCGCAAGGAGGACAGTAAACTGGCAACTAGCGTTCTGTCCGAATCTCCGGCGGTCGAATCGGTAACGTCCTTGTTCTGTCTCCCAACCGGAGGAACTTGTAAAAAAAAAGTTGAAATTATAACGTCAAGTCCCAAAAAACACAAGAATCCGCAGTTTTAAAATCAACCGAGCATTGTTTCTTTATTTCTATCTGGTGGCAATGAATCAAATATGTTTAACTTTTACATAACTGTTTGAGGGGGGAAAGTGGTTAACAAGTAATGGCATTTGATAAAATGACAAATAAAAATAAAAACTAAAAAAAGTACAGTTAACAGACAGCATTCAGTGGTGGTGGTGGTGGTGGTGGTGGTGGTGGTGGTGGTAATAGTGTATTATAAGGCGGGCAATGCCTAATGTGAATCCGAATATCATTGGATCGGCCACTAAGTGTCGTGCAGATTTCACCGACCTAACAAAGTGGCTAATGTTTAAAAGTGTGACACAAGAAATGATTAAAACTCCGGTAATATTGACTGACACTGTGTACTGCTAGCTAAACGACATCCTAGGGATATAAAAAGGTGTGAGTAATACGGTGAACCGAGTAATACGGATCCAGAGAAATAAACGATGGTTGCGGAGATGCCGTTCGTGAAACTATATGAGAAAAGTAACCACGACAAAAATCAACCCGCAGATTGTCGGAATTGGTTTTCGGAGAAATTTTTTTTTTTTGTCGTACCAGACAAGAGCCAGGTGGAAAACTTTGGCAATACGAAATTGGGATTTTTCGAGTAAAAAAACCATTTTGTCGCGCTTTATGAAACGCAAAGACAATGTGAGCGAACGAAGATATCATTATGTATATATTATAACGCTTATTGTAACAAACTTATGAATACTGCTACAGGTGTGAGCACTAACGATGATATTAGCAGGTTAATGTTTGTGAAAATGACCAAATGAAGTCAGACAAAAAAAAAAAAACGTGGCTATTTATTCCCAACAAGTAATCTCTAAAAATGAAAGCGATCCTGAAGTCTGATTAATTTAACGAAAAATTAAGAAAAGTATATTTTTGAAAAAAACAGGAACATTTTCCACTTTTATTCGTACTATTTGTTGGGGAAACAATCATAAAATATAGCTCGAATACCTGGCGACACACGTAAAAATTCCCCAGAAAACTCAGAAAACTGAATCAGATTATATTTTTAGTTTATTTTTGGAATAAATATGATTTTTAAAGTTGCCTCACTCACTATAGTACATTTTTATATGGAAACCTGAGCAAAATAAACTTTGAAAATGTATATTTTTCAATGAGGACGAAATAGAAAGTTGTAGTTGGATTAATTTTCTTCCCAATTTCAGTGATTTTCAACTTGCACGTGGAATTAAAAATACAGAAAATTAGAATAAAACTTGTTTAAAATGATATTTGAATTGTTAACAATTTAAAGACGTCCCCGGGTAGAAATTCGTAAACCATAATGCAGCAAACAGTGCATTTCTCCTTACAACCAGTCTATTAAAATGCCTTATGTATCCTGCAAATTTGGGACCAATCAGTTGCGATGTGCGATGCTGTAGACAGAAAATTGTGCAGGTAAGTTGAGAAAATGTTTGCATTTGGGATCCCCCTCAAAGTTTTAGATCTGCAATTTTAGATTCCCTGCACTTACAAATCTTAAAATTATTCTGGTATTAGTTAGAGGTGGGGAATACGTTCCCCCGATAAGAGATGGGATGTCGCAGTATTGAGCGACGGTGATGATGATGCCATTTGGTGGCGGGTCTAAAACGAATCTATGACATGCTTACAAAGGTAAGGGTAGATGACTTTATTAATAATCATTATCATGATCAACAATAAAATGCAGTTATTCGAGTCATACCTGGCTCATTCGCTCCATATCGCGCAGGCAGGCACACATTTTTTTTTATAAAAGTGGGGAAATTACGGGACTGGCCAGGACATCCACGGTTAGAAGTGAAAGTGAAAATATAGCAAACGAGAAGGGATAACAACTGCCTGAAACCAGTCCAAAGAAAGTAATATGCAAACGCCCGGTCACCACCTCGCGACCAGTTTAAAACACCAAGGAGGGCCGCATTTGAAAGATGGGCCATCGAGCGATTGACACAGCCGACCGATTACTTAATTACGACTAGAAAAAAACAAAGAAAAATAAAATTGGCAGTGATCGCTTTCAACGAACTGTGACACGCAACACATTTTAGCATCTACATGTAGATGGAGAACTGAGGAAACTGGCCTGTTACGGCGGTTTTACACACCATACCTGCAAATATAACATTTGAATCGTTTAACCTGAACGTACGTATTAACGTAGCAGGCGAAACTTTCGAAATTGTAAATTGCAGGGATATGATTTAGAATCGCCTCGAAAATAATAATGTCTGCCGATTAATTATAAACGATATAAATTCATGGATAGTTTTAAAATTAGCGAGCATTTCAACAGGATTGCACACTTCCCTTGAAATGATATTTCAGACCGCAAATGCATAAGGATCGGTATAACGAGCAAATTTCACAAATAAAGTTTTGTTTTCTTTCATTAGTATTTTATGAATTTCTGGGTGAAATTTATTTTACTACAGGGTTGCTACCGAAATTAGCAATCTAATTTCCCTGACTTTCCCTGATTTTTCCTGACCAAAATTTTCCCTTTTCCCTGACCAAAGTTAGCCATTTTACCAGATTTAACCAGTTTACATCTTTAATATAATTAAAGGCAATTTAGATAAAAGAAAGCAGCCACATATAGTACAGTGCTACCAGACTACTTGTCTGGTTATATTCCTGGTCAGTCTGACCAGATAGTCTGTCAAATTTTTAATTTTATTTCAGTATCTGTACAAATTTCCCTGACAAATCACCGAAATTTGCACTATCCCCTGACCAGTAGCCATTTCCATGACTTTCCCCGACTTTCCATGTCGCTAGCAACCCTGTATTAGTAATATCCTTTGTAAACCAAAGATAGAATGAAAAACATACATGATGATTAGGCACACAAATTACAAAGAAATAAATTCAATTCAAGATGGAGGCTGTAGGGTAGCTAGTTTTTGAAGAAACATCAAGTTGAACAGTTCATATTACTCACAAGTTTATCATAAAGTTGGTTGGGTGGTGCCAAAACTGTCGAATTTATAATAAACCTCTCTAGAAAAGTGCTAGCAATCCTCTTAAAAAAAAAAAAAAAAATGAAGGCAATGCCATAAATAATTAACATATTTTTACCCCAGATAAAATCAGCCACATATGGACATGGATGTCACTCAACATTGAGCAGTGAATAATTCCACATTCACAGTTACACTCGAAATATCCACAATCGTTAACAAATTTATTTCAATAGTGCGGATCTCTAGAGACGACGTCTACCCGCTGCTTCCTATTTGAAACTATGTCTAGCGCAAACCTTTCTCGAACAAACCCGAACCATAAGTAAACCTTGCACAGAAACAAATCCTAACAATGCCTTTCTTCCCAATAAAAATCCTCGACGAAGAGCTTTCACGACTAGACCCAGAGAACAAGAATTATACAATTCATACTCAAATGAGTATAGAAAAGTAAATCGAGAGCACACGTACACATGTGATTTAGTGCCATTGGAAAATAATAGCTGCGTACATGTTGAATTTAACAGATATGTAGGACAAATATTTAATCTCGTTTGCAATTAACTCATTTTATCCGGGTGGACATGCATGAAAGCCATATTGCAAACACTAGATAATTATGTACAAAATGGGTGAATTTTATTCGCAACTGAATCTGCGCTTGATTATACCGCTTGTGACATTGCGCTGCGATAAGTCAAAGTTGGTAGCAACACTTCATACAAGTGTACAACAAATTGCCGTATGAAAATTTGAAAAAGTGGAGGCCATGCTTCAGAAATAAGATACTCATTAATTTTATACAGTATCGCAGTAAAAAATTATAATGTCATATACGTGACAATTTACGGACATAAGAGAACTTGGATAAATAACGCCATATATACAGTCGAACCCGCTTAATTTCACATCGACCCGACAAACTCAAAATGGTGCAATTAACCGGTTTATGCAATTATCCGGGTTTTGCTTAAATACAGTAATCCTTGCTCAATTTTTTGCTAAAATCCTTCAAATGGTTCGCTTAGCTACGGGAAACATTTATTAGATTCATTTTTCCAGTAGATACTTTAAAGATTGAAAATACGGCAGTCCAAAAGTCACTACCTCCCTTAATATAAAAATACAGCCGAACCCGCTTAATTGCACAGTGACTCGGCAAGCCGTAGATGTGCAATTAACCAGTTTATGCAATTATCCGGTCACAATTCCATACAAAAGTTGGACATAGGGCTTGTAAAATATGTGCATTTATCCGGTGTGTGCAATTATCCAGTCTGTGCAATTAAGCAGTGTGCAACAACGCGAGTTCGACTATAATGCATTATGAAATAGTGTTTCGTAAATGCGAATAGATGACCGAACATCCATTTTTATGTCCAACTATCATCGCGCAAGTTCAAAATATTACCATATTTGTGGCATATATTGCCAAAAGAAGACCCACTTTAGAAATGGCTCAAGAAAGCCGCACATGCGATATAAGCAAGTTCAGATTCAATTACGGATTGTTCGAATAGAGAAATAACAGATGCAGCGAGGAATAATCTGATTCTGGATTGGTTCGTTTCGCCCAATTTTAAAATGTCCAAAAGCAGAAATTAGGCAGTCCGAACATTACCAGTGACCAGCGCGTGCCAATGAAAACGAAGCGTTTTAAGCACGAGTATGGAAGGACTGCAAAACGAGTGGGCATTGACACAAAAGCATTTTCGTAGAAAACAATCAAAATAAAAAATCGCTTATTGCAATTATAAAACTCTTACGAAAGAGCAGGGAAGGACTGACTTGGGGGATCACGAAAACTGAAAACCGAACGATACAAAGGCAACTGAAACCAAACGAGAAGAAAAAAGCAATCACTAATTTGCGGCGAGTACCGATGTCATTATTCAACACGTTATCATAAATACCTGGTAATAATGATAACCATAGACTTTTCATGGCGTAGGACGTGCTCAAACAAAACGTTTCGTAAAATCTTTCAAACCGAAGCAAAATCTCGAGCGAGAGCTAGTTAGCTTCGTGAGTCTCCATGTTACTCGTTTGACACACTCGAGCAAATAAAACTGCAAAATGTACAATTCAATAAGCGGATTATAAACATTTCATCAGATTTACCAAAAAAAAAGCAGTTAAGAAACTATTTAACTCTCTAATAATAATCGCTATTTATAATTATTTACACGTAAGAATTAGGGCCGCCCGCGTCTATGCCAATATTAATAAATGGCATAATAGAAAAAATGAAGCAGTTTCTCGCTCCACTTACAAAGGATAAAATTGAATTAACAAATAACTTTACGAACACAACACCGTAGGAACATCAAAACCATATCCAATCGGAATTTTTTTGTGTTTTGTTTTTGCAACTTTGTCCTTTTTTGCAGCTCTTGATTCGACCAAACCAGAACAAGAATTTTTTTTTTCTGACAACCTGTTGATTATTGAGACATGTTTGCAAGTGCCCAGGCTAAATAAAAAAAAAATGAAAGCTACAGATTTGTAACAGCTATAGGATAGCTTAAAAAAAAGCAAAACAACTTTACTTCAATAGGCTCCACCAAAAAATAATGCAATTTCTTATCATACTGTTGCAGAAATCCGTGAACCAAAAAGTTACATATTAACAGGAGGAGTATAACTTCCAAGAAACCATGCCAGAGATCCTTTAAAAAAAAGACATATCTCATTTCTGGAAAATTTATCGGTCATCCGCTCGGAGCGTACAAAGAAAGTGTAACTTATTAAACTAAATCCAACAACCACTCTCAAAACAACTTTGCTTAATACAATGTCTTTACGCAAATGCGACAAAATTAACCGGCGCTTCATCAACAATGAATTTGTGCAGATTGTCAAATATTCTTTTGTTTTTCTCCTGTTTATGAAAATTAAAACGAAATAAAATGACTGATGGGTAATCTCCTAAAGTTGGGCTGACCTAACTAGCGCTGAATTATAAGCAATTGATTGTCTAATTGAGCAAAATAGTCATACCGTATCAGAATCTCTGTCCCAAAATACCGACATATTTCAATTAATGCACACGCTTTAAAAACCAAAAAATAAATGTATCCGCATATTTCAATGCAGACGTAAGTCCACGTTTGTAAGGTTTTTAATTACACGGTACGACTGCAACGTTCTAAACAATACGTGATCGTTCCACTGACAACTTCAGGCGCTGCAACACTGCGGGTTTGTGCCGAAACATTATAATTGGGAAAATATTACTACGATATAAAACACCAAAAAAGCGTAATTTGCTTTTCCTAGGCGCTTTATTTACAATCTATTTTTTTAAATATTTTCAATACATTTCTTTTTCGAGTTTCTGTACAAGAGTGCTAAGCTTCAACCGCTGGAACTATTAATATCGGTTAATATTGAATGGTAAATGCAGCTTCATACTTAAGAGCGAACATAAATATCAAATTGAACCGAGGCCTAAAAATGACCGAATGTTTCTGGAAAACGCATTGAACCGAGAGCACACACCAACATTGGTAATCGTCCGAGTCGCGGGCCCTGCACAAAGACTCTTGCCAAAACAAACACGCGAGTCAAATGAAAATTATTTATGAAAGTAGTACCTTTATCGCAAAAAAATAGTCACCACCAGCATTGAGGAATTTGTACCACCGACTATCGAGCCTGGTGATTCCACACCCGTAAAAGCATCCCGATTGCCGCTTCAGAATATGTGCAACTGCCTTTTGAAAGTCAGCGTTCAACACGACTCTACGGCCATTCAGGTGTTCAACTCACCAAAAATGTGCAAGAGGTCCCACCGGAACTTTAACGGGCAACAGCATTCAGCATATTCGATCAGTAAATGGCCTTAGCGGTGAAAAAAATACTGTCAACGTCACCTTTACAGCAAATATGACACTCATGGAATTATTTGGGTAGGCACATCAGGATTTTCCGGATGCAGACCTTGCCATCGTGTAGCAATCGGGAGATTTCTACAAGTTTGGTCAGCAGGACAAATGTCTCGATACTGGCAGTGACTATATATGAGCTGAAGGCAATACTTTCCTAGATGATCTTGATGATGACTTGACTCACCTACGTAAACCCAAACAACGAGTTCACGGAAACGAGAAGAGGACAAAATTAAAAGGTAATTTTTGGACATATCCGCAAACCCATTCAACAGCATGATTTACATTTCGTTTCATTCATGTGAGCTAATTCATCATGTGTTATCACAAAACCGCAACTGGCTCCTAAACGTAATCATTAATTTAATGAACACAAAGGTAAAAATGGCATCGATTACCGCGTATTAATGAAGGAATATCTACAAAATATTTTTTTTGTGTGTGGCAAAACCCATATAAACAACAGAAAACACTGGTAAATCAGGCATAGAGCAGCAGTCCTATCAACAATACCAGATACAGCACATTATCGACACCAAAATCATCACGGAAGAAGAAGCCGATAAAACATCTCGCAATCAAATTTTGACGGTGATAAAGAAAAGCAGGATGGTATAATAAATGGAAAGCACGGTCGTTTGGGTGCGCAAGTTTTCTCAAACTCGGATTTCTGAACTTGATCGGTCTTATGTAATTATTCCTAACATTGCCATACATCGAAAAAAACCGCAAAACCACGCTTCGCAAATTCACCCTGGGCATCTTTAAAAAAGTGGACAGGTACAAGCACTTCTGGAAGAAATAATGGACAAGATTGCGTGAAGAGCCCGAGTGGATAGCTTGACCGACACACAAAATACAGCTGGTTTTTTTTTTGTTTTTTTGGCGGTGGTGGAAGCCTTTCAATACCCGTAAACCCAGTAGAAAATCCTGAGAATAAGTCTGCATAAACATTCTTTGACTCTCGGCAAGCCCCAGCAATACCTTTTGCTAAAAATTCTCTTAACCTATTCTCTCTGTTGTTCAATTTTCAAACGGTTGTAAAAAGCAACTTGCACCCCGGCCTGACAATATGTACACTGAAAAATCTGCAATATTTTAAGAAGCACGTGTAATACTGGTCGTACATTTTATAAAAAATCTTAAACGAGCCGTAGCCCAATGTGTCGACAAACTGTGAACAATCATTCCGCGCATTTGGCATTTTTTAAAAGCATAGGTCCGTTAAGGGTTATTTGGTTATAGTTGCAATGTTTAACATTTCGAAAGACAAGTGAGAGAAAAACAGCGTCCGGTTCTACCATCGCAAACAAGAAAATTTACATCGAAAAACATTTGAACCTCGATTATAAGAGTTAATGCGAACCGATCATACTTTGGATAATCCGAACAATCAGATATAGCATATTCAAATCAAGTTATACAAATACTTCCACAATATTTTTTGAATCGCAACTTGGATAACCGAGGTTCTATTGCATATTTCAGAAACGAATTTATTTTACCATGGTTTCATCTATCTAGATCAGTGTTTTTCAAATCACATCACCTAAAATGACGCCTCAATTTACCTCGGCATAGATTAGTTTGCTTTATTGAGGTTTTCTCTTATTTTCTCAGCTAGCCAAGAGGAAAATCACGTTTTGAATAAAATCGTCTGCTCCATGACGGCCATTTGTAATATTTTCAATTACGATTAGTATACCGTAGTTAAATTTAAGACCCCCCTGCAAAATTGAGCGTCACACTGGCTACAAACACTGGTTTAGAATTCGTAAAGCGTCCACAGGTTGGAAAGAAATGCAACCGAGACCACGCTTAAGTTTTTCCCTCACTTGGCTTTAGATGCCATTGCTGGTACAGATATATGGTTAACAGTTTCAAGTTGCGAAGCAATATATCTCAAATCAAGATGGTATTTCCAGTATCCTAACTATGTAATTTGATGGCATAATGCTAGAATCTGCTAAGACGGTGATGCGGCTGTGGTTATGTTAACGAGCAAAATGAGCATTTGTTTTCTCAGGTTGAAATTTCATTAAGAAAAGGTGCTTTTGGAGAGCTGCACATATACATGCCGGTAACTCGTTGTTCGGTTCGAAACGAGATTAGTATTTAGTGCAAGATGCCCATCTTATTGCCATTGTTGGGCCTACTGCGAGGAGTAGAAACGATGACGTTACAGAAACATGTGGTGCCACTCAGTGACTACAAATATAGCTGCCATTAAAAAGCTTGGTCTCTTCCAGATTTAACGTGGAAGGGAACTGCGCAAGTTTGCAGAAGTAAATCACCGTTTGGTGTCAGAGTCAACACGTGTAATCGTAACTTCAGTTTTCGTTAAAAACGACCGGTTTTCCCTGAAATATATCTATAAAAGTTAAATAAAACCAAAGTTTAGTGCTCATTTTTCGCCTTTTTCAAGATATTTTAAATCCGAATTAAACAAAATCTCCCATAGAAGATTGCTTAGCCGAGCTCGTTGAATACGATCGTACTTTCGCAACGCAATACGTTTCATATTCTGACTGCAACCTAAGCTAAGATATACTTTCTAAACTTACTAGCTGCCAATGATGAATGGATTGAACGTTAAAATCTTTAAAAAAAAAAATTCAACAACTTTTATGTCCATAATAAAGAAATAATATAGAACCTTTATCGTTCACATATGATTAATTCGTAAAGTAATACCTTGTATGCTTTAAAATTGCAGAAGTTTAAAACCTTATTAAAAAATATGAACAATAAATTAACGGAACATTGTATGCTAATTTCGCAGTAAAATAACATTTTACATGAAAATACTTCGAAATACAAGGTAAGACCGGAAAGTTCGGTGAATGGTCCAAGTATGGAAATTTGACGCAAACGAGAAACATGCGTCGGCATGCAAATTGAGCGTTGACATGTAAGCTAAAAGAATGTGTGACATGCGCAGACATTTCGTGAAGTTTCTGGGTCATTTAGCAGTTGTCAGCAGAACTTGTCAATTCGTGTCGTTATAGGTACAAAAACGATTGCATGACAGTTATGAAATTTCATGTTGACTCTCTGCTCCATTTTGTACCTGTAACGACACGAATTGACAAGGTCAGCCGACAACTGCTAAATGACCCGGAAACTTCACGAAATGTCTGCGCATGTCACACATTCTTTTCGCTTACATGTCAACGCTCAATTTGCATGCCGACACATGTTTCTCGTTTGCGTCAAATTTCCACAGTTGGACCGAACTTTCCGGTCTTACCTTGTAGCAGTAGTTGGAATGAGAAGTACTTGGTGAGGGACCACAGAAAGGTTAATGCAAGAATATAATCTGTCAACACTGAACAGGGTTCTCGAGAAACCCGAAGTGGCTGGGTCGTTGTTCGATATTGGTTAAATTAATACAATGCGGCCTGCGAGTGCTGCCCTAAAGTACTCTTGCGACCGTTTTGGTTTGAAAAGTAGGACCACCCTGCTGTAGGTGCTTTTTTTTTTCCAATTGGCAATCCCACCATTTATGATACTTCTAACTTGGGTTAAAACTCACTACATAATTCAATTTAATAGGAATTTGAGATTTATTTTCTTGCATTCCAATATACTTCTTTCCGGTCAGTTTTTCATCAATCAATTCCTTGAAATTTCTTCAGCTCCTCCCGTCAATGACTGCAATTATAGAAGTTAAGCTTCTCATTCCAAATATCTGAAATTTAAGACTGAAACAAATCTTAAGTCAAGCTTATTAATCTGTTATTGTTGTAACCAGTTAACTTACTGCATAGCATACGACTCCTTAACTTTTTGGATGGATTTATAAACGAGTGCAAGCTTTTAAAATTGCCGGAGCTCGTTTCAGCCCTTCGCGGTGAATTTGGAAGATACGATAACGAGGCTTCTGATAAATTTGTGTAGGAGATAGAATGAAATAGAGTTTGGGATGCATTTTGGAAGCACCTTCCAACATCCAATTGCAAATCATTAAAATCCAAGCTGCAAAATCACAAGTGGATCTGTGTTGAAACCAAAGCCGATGGGTACCAACCAGTGATATGTTCTTCACCGAGCAGTCGTCACCAACAGCGCCGCAGAATAAACAAACAAAAAATCATCACCACTTCGGGACTTATGCTGCCAAGATTTCCTCTTTGTACACGAAACACTTTCACACAATCACATGCATGCGTCAATGGGAGAAAAATCACAAATTCATTCACACCGAGTTTTAAAAATGCATCGCAAAACCCTGAACCGTGAGGCATACACTTGTGTCAGACCAGCACCATCGTCAACGATGGGAGAGACCGCAGCCCGCTACGGGGGGAAAAAACAAAACAGATTCTTTCTGGAGCTTGATCAACATCCGAGTTTTGTACCGAGCACTTCGAATGATTCGAAACCATTCTGAATACGCTCGGCTCTTCACAAATGGCTTGCTGGACAAATATATATGTATATACATACAAAAAAAGGATGTGACGAAGAAAAGCAATCGTGGCTATTTCTTCTTGTTTGTCGACTCCATTGACCGTTCCAGCTAACCTGCGGTTTCCCGATTTGTACTATGACCAAAGCCTTGAAACAAGGGTGGCGGCAGTGACGGAGCTTGATGGACGACCGCTATTAAGAAACATGCATCCCATCGGTAGTACGGTACTAGCAAACCGAAGCAGGCCAGTTGGAGATGGCACTGCGGCTTGAGCAATTCAACAAATCGTAACTTTTCTTTCTTCTGAAATCACCGTAAACCTGGAAACGAATATGCTAGTGCATCGTGAAAACACATTTACAAATGCAGATTTCGGGAGGGGAAAGATGTGGGTTAAGGGGTTCGTTCTTAACGACATCGTGTCTGAAAAATCTTAGCCAGCTTCAAACACAACGGCCTCGGTAACATAGCAACTTATACCACTAGCGATCGGTTAGCGCAGCGTTTTTCAACCGATGAGCCGAGAAGGGTCCAATGGTGCGACTCGGAAGTTTGAAAGAAAATTTACCCTTATATACTAATTGTAAATAGAATGCATTAGCTTTGTTCTGCATAGAGCAGATGAAAAGCAGTGAATTTTCCTTATTTTGTTGAGAAAATCTCTCCACAAGAAAGTTATTGTGTGCAGTGGCCATTTTGGCTCGTTATTCAATGTGCCACGAGGAATTTTGGGCTCCGTGAGTTGAAAAAGGTTGAAAAACACTGGGTTAGCGAGAGTTTGAAACAACCGATTTGGTGAGATGGATATAAAACAAGTACCTGTAATGGTAAAAACTTAAAAAAGATGATACTTTTACAGATATTTGCTATCACGGCCATCAATCTTTCCGATTCTGGTTTATATTTTTCATCACATACAACAGAAATATGGCCACACACGATTTCAGGTCAAAGATTCAAAAGCTTCGAGGACGGGTTGGTCAGAAACCTGTCAATGCACAGCTGCCATTGTCATACCGCCAGGACGAGAGGACGAATAAAAATTGCATCGTTTAACTTACAATTTTCACCGTGTTGGATTTATTTCAAGCATAAATGTGCAATTTCAACACAATCTGAATCACAATTATCAGTAAAATATCTAAGACGTACAACAAACCCTTGTTGCATTGAATGAAACCTTTACGTGGGGTATTATTTTCTACCGACGCTCATGCATAGTTTATGAATTAATCAACATTTAGTGCAAAGTTTTTGATGGTTCTCGTACCTGGTGGTTAGACTTGGCAATGCATACCATATTGACACATTAGCCGAGGCTTGCGGTGAAACGAAAAATAACTTTCAGCAAAAAAGAAACGGACTACATCCTATCAAACGGAAAGCGTTACGCAAGTTCGTAATCGTGACAATTCAGTGTTGCGAGACTTGAGCTGTATAACGAGCCTTAATTAACATTTCTTCAACTCTTATAACTGATGCAAACTGGAAAATTGAATATATTGGCATCGCGCCACATATTTACCGATTTGCAGGCAGTTACAAAACCTGGGCCTTTGAAAAACTGGCGAGATTCAAGGGCACAATAGTTAACCCTACACCGAGAGAGTCGAGACAAATATCTTTCAATTGACCCGAAACGTTAATTAATGAAAATAACATTACAATAATTATTAGTTGGATTTATGGGGTTATAAAAGTGGTAATTTCCAAAACTGCTTGATTTTTCAGAGGGCTACGAGAATGGTATTTCAGGTCTGAACTGAAAAAGATTTGTCGCGAGTTTCTACATACGTAGGGCAACAATGTAAACGAGTCGATTTCTGGAGCTGAATAATACAGACCACTCGATTAGCATTTGTGGCACCGAGAAAATGTTAGAATCTGTCACGTTTGAATTCTCTCGCGCAGGGTTCGCACAACCAGACACAAAGTGCTTCGATAAACAGCGAGAGCACGACCCGATCAACGCTAAAAAATACTAAACGTGCGGAAACAGAAGAAGAAGAAGAAAAAAAAGCACAACCAGGATCTTTCTTAAACAACATCGGTCAGCGTGAGCTGGATCGCCATAACTTTCGTGTGAAGAAGGAGAAACAGGGATTGACAATTAAAAAAGAGAGAGAAAGATACACGTATTAAAAAACGAGACTTTCAGTGTGGCCCTTTTCAAACAGGATGCGTGCGAACCCCCAACAGAATCTCGAGATCCTATAATCAATCGATAATATCAACTTTTTTGTAAATTTTTCAAATCAAAAACAAGTTAAAAAATGGCAGTGATAGAAATTGGCACTTAACCATTGTTGGAAAAGATGGATGACATATTCGTCTACGACTAGACACAGAGACTACTACCGGATACCGTAACCACTTATTACGCCAATTGTGAAAATCTTCCTCTGGAAGCCTTTCGGAGACTAAGTAGGTAGTGGGAGAAAAATTTGCCGAAACCGCACACTAGGGTCCCTGACAGAAACTTCTCCCCCGTTTTCTTCTCCCGTGAAGCTGCTGGCATATCCGCTCGTATATTGGGAAGCTCATCAGGTACTGCCAGATTCGGGGATCTGACTGGTCCTCGGAAACTACCCGACGGCGATCCACCGAAAAACCCGTGTAAACCACCCACGGCATATTTACCGTATATATATCTCCTCGGACGCTGCGATGCGGAAGAGGAGCTGGGTTTTGGATTTCTGTCGTGAGACGTAGAGAAAGAGAGACCAGGGATATATAACGATTGAAAACGAGGTGTTGAGGTTGGGGGCTTGAAATTCAGAACCGTGACGCGGCGGCCCAATCCTAGAAGTAGCCCGGATGTTCCGAGATGCCATAGTAGTGTCCGTTGTAGACCACTCCTATCTCCCGCAGTACCTCGCCCTTTATAGTCGCTTTGATCGTCCAGTTGTGCACGTCCTCGCTCTCCTTCTCCCTCTCCAGCCTCTCCACGTCCACGATCTTGGAGCTGAGCCTCTCCAGGATGATGCCAATGTCCTTGATGGTCAAATGTCGCTTCTGTTCCACGGACAGCTGGTCAACGAGCAGCAGGTAGCGTTCGGAAAGCTGCTCGTCCTCGTTGGCAGTGTTTTCGGTGTCCGACTCGGACGACTCCCGTTCCTTGGGTTCGACATGAACGTCCAGGAACCGTACGTGAGCACCTTTGGGTGAGGGGCGCCTGACCTCCGGCTGCTCCTGGATGGGCGACGTGGCCACTGACTTGTTCACGTGGATGCGTCCACCCTCTTCGTGTAGCGCGCAGCAGTGGAAGTCGCACACTGCCGTCAGGTCGGGGCTGGAGACCCGCGGTTGAACGTCGTTGATGGTGGTCACCCTCTTGACGATAGGAACTGTGGTGACTTTTTCCACGCCTCTCCTGCTGCCGTCGGCCATCTGCACGCCTTCAACTCTAGCCGTGATCAGAATGGGACTTCGGCGGTCCTGGCCGTCCACGCCGGACGGTTCCTCGATGACGGGTATGCCGTCTGAATCCTTGCCGCTGCCCGGGCTCCTGCCGGTTGCGGTCTGAAGCCTACGGATGTCTCGCTGGTCCCAGTGTAGCACCACAGTCACTCGTCCTCGATTGTCCATTATTTTCCACGAGGGAGCCTCGTCTATAAGTTCCAACGTGTTAATGGCGTCACATACAATGCGCGGGATGGCGTGGATGGCTGTGCGAGAAACACACACCTGTCTAGAGATGAGGGCCTCTGGGAGCGAGACGAAGATGCAGAGGTAGGACGGCAGTTCGCCGACCAAGGGAAAACTTTTCAAACGGGACAATATTTGATACGTTTCGCATCGAAACTAATTAGTAAAATTATTTCGTGCCAACAAATTCATTGATGGCAAAGAGTTTACGCCCAATTTTAACTGCAAATGCTTTGTTGAGATTTTGGTCACCATTTGAAAAGTTTCCCCCTCCTTATCTTCGTCTGTTAGTCCTACACATTTCCATTAAGAATTCAGACACCAAAAATTACTACTCGGTGCAACGAACAACGACAACTGTGCTGAAAACCAGCCAAACCGGATGCCTGAAGCGTGCAAAATGGTTGAAGTAAATCCAAATAAAAATATATGGAAAAAAACAACAACAACGTAGAGAAATACCGGCACATCTATTTCGAATACTCGACAGAGACAAGCAGCGAACAAGGTTCGATCTTCACAGCTTAATGCACGATTACAATTGAGCCTGGACTAGAAGCATAATGGCGTCAACAACTGGTAGCAATCTACAACCACTCAGGCAATGCAAAACCCATCTTGCATTCAAATCCAATTTGCATGCAGAAAAGAAAGAAAAAAAAACGTCTTCCACGTCAAGGTGGGAAAAAACGCTAGCACAAATTCACATATAATGGTATGACAAGATTATTCCATTCATCACGAGGCGAACTCAAATAACGTTGGATAAAGGGTTATTCATAAGCAAAATCGAATGTTCAAGGTCAGGGTATTTAGTAAATTTACTGGAAAAAGTCCAAGGATTTCCCAAAATTGCTGCTAGAGTATTGTTTGGTTATTGTAGGTAAGTTGATAACTTTAAATAACTAAGTTTTTGCTCTTTATATCAGATTTTTTAGATTAACGGACTGGTGTTTCCAACGTCAACTGGTGATTAACACGAATTTCAAGTATATTTCCTAACTTTTCCAGCAAATGGACACCTTGTGTAATCTAATAGTAAGTTTCATTTCATATACAGTCGATTCCGCTTAATCTGGACACATCCGGACGGAGGCGTTTTGCCCCGATTAGGCGGCTGCCCAGAA
>JAUJYV010001487.1:0-17348 GCA_033995625.1 Ophyiulus pilosus
TCTTGACAATTTGGCCCTAATAAATGGCTGCCCAGATTAACCGGTGTCCAGATAAAGCGGAATCCACTGTATTACCAGACATTTGCACATTTGGATGGGTATGACCAATCATGCATGGACATAACTGAATGGGCATGACCCTGAATTGGGGAATATAGCCATAGGTTGACATACCTGGGCAATAATGAGCAGATATGGTGATGTATGTCCAGATGCGTCTAATTTCTGGTCTGTCCATACATGACCCATCTTATTTTTTCCACCTGGGCTGTCAAAATTGCAGTTCTACGTCTTCATTTCTGGTCAAATAATTGTAAATTTGTGCACAAATTGTCGGTTCCGTGTTGAAGGATTTAATCACTGCACAGCACTACACCCCAGCACTGCACTGCACTACACAACACTATAGAGCTAGGTTGGCAGATTGCAAAGACAAATCAAAATGTCATGAAATTTTCATGGGTAGGAGGGATGACAGCACCAAGATGGCCGTTGCTTACGTCACGTTTGCCATCCTTTGCCCCCGGCCGCATAGGCCCCAAATAGCAACATAACGGCTAAAGAGGTCCCATTTGCTCGCCCCACTGACATTCCACGCATGCCAAAGGTGATTTTCATTCGCTGACCATGTTTACGTCCTCACAAAAGAAGCTAGAATGGGACATTATGCGGAAGGAGGAGAGTCCCCCAAAGGTGTGCCGCCTGACAGCTTTGCAGGTAAAGCGCACCGCCTCCATTCATCGCAATGTCCAACTTGGTTTACTTTTTTTTGGACATTTGGTGATGGACAAGACCCCCACACGTCCACCCTCGGGTCATTTTTAGCGCTCGCGTTTCAGAAATGTGAAGAATTAGCGGAACGAAAGGTGACTGCGTTACAATAACAACAGAAAAGGCATTAAGGAAAAAGGAGGAGGAGGGGTGGGTCAAGGGGAAAAGGAATTGACCAGGGGTCAGCCATGGACCGGAGCTGTTAATGGGGCCAGTAGAAAAAGGCGGGACCCACTTAGGTGTCCCATTACTCACCCGAAATGTCCGCTGTCCACGTGTGGCCCTTGGTCATTCATCACGCCGAGCGCCACCTTAGGCAATTCCTGACACACAAAAAATGACCGTTGAGAATTCTTGGACACCTCAAGAACGATGCGGTGGAGGATGTTATCGATCCTCAATGCTAGTCTAGCAACTTTCCCTTCAAGAATGTAAGAGAAGACTGACATTCCAGAGATAATGATACTGATACTACTGATATTAGTATATCGATACTTTTGTTTGCGATTTACTAGCCATATCGATACTTGACCACTAGTCTCGATAAAAAAGTACCGGACAGGTTCAGAAAGGGTAGTGATGAAGGGTCTTATTTCCTTATTCAATAGGGAAATCCCTTTATTAAGCAGTCAGTTTTGTTTGCTGCTATACGTATGTTTGAAAGTCATAGATGTATGAAATTGGTACATAGTTCTGTATTAAATATATTAAATTAATTGAAATATTCAGTATTGAAATTTCAAAGTGAAAGGTAGTTTGTACTGATAAGAGGTTTAGCATTTCATGTTTTTATTTAACATATCAAATACCACTGATAAAAGGAAGTATCGATACTTTCTTCCAATACTTTGGTCAGTACTGATACTTTGTTTTGTTACCGATTTCGATATTTGGTATAGTATGATATTTTGACCGATACTGTCATCCCCAATCACATTGAAGGGGCACTGATATGAAGACCATGCTTCTTCCTTTCTTCTTAACTACTATAAACTAACAAAAAATGCAACCACACACCCAAAAATACTAATACCAAAAATTGCCAAGTGGGTTGAGTCCCAGTGTATATGCGCTTAGCACTGACATGAAAACAACCAATCAAAATGACTTCTGAATCATCTTTTCTGCAAGGAATGATTCTTCTGAGCAACTCCTAATCGCTTGTTATATATAACACGATGTTTCCATGATGGTAAAACAGTCATTGAATCCAAAACACGTTTTCATGAATTTCATGTCAAAAACTTTTGATATCATGAGCCATGCATGCGTGCTGTTTTTCGGAACGCCACGGGTGAGTGTCACTCGTGTATGTAAACATGGTTGGCGATCACGTGTCGAAACGGGTGAAAAATTGAAAGTTATGTCTTCGCCACTTTCCACAGCCAAAACGAAGCGACTAAACAACCTGCCAAAATTGCAAATGCATGCTAATGACACTGAAAATAACCCCGATGCCCCCCAGCGCCCCCCATTGGAAATGCTCCAAAATTCCATCAGTTGCCATTTTCTAATCTTTTTTTCTTGCATTTTCAGCCGTTTTGGA
Organism: Ophyiulus pilosus; assembly: GCA_033995625.1. NCBI lineage: Eukaryota > Metazoa > Arthropoda > Diplopoda > Julida > Julidae > Ophyiulus > Ophyiulus pilosus. The sequence continues at coordinate 2,318 of JAUJYV010001487.1, forward strand.
TTTCATGCCCATCAGTAGAGACATGCTGTACATCAAAGGGGTTTCGTCCGGCCTGTACTTGTGCATGACCATCGATGGACGGCTGTACGGATCCGCTGTAAGCAATCTCACTTTCTTCCAGGGCTACAGTGCATGTGGTCTATCGGGTTGCCATGCGTCCGCGAGTGTCAATGCTAAAATTTTACTAATTTAAGTGAGGTTTAATGAAATCAATCGCATTTAAATCACCTAAAAAAGTTTTTGAAAACATTTTGTAAAACCATGTTTTTCAAAACATACTTTTTGCTTTTGGTGTTTTTTGCTTTCAAAAGCATGGCGTCCAAATTTAAAAAAAAAATTAAAAGCAAAAACACAGAGCAAATGGTCTAAACTGACGGCGCTCTTGCTAAAAGTTTTTTTTTTGTAATTCTGAAAAGGTGTTAAATAATAACGATTCGAAACTGACCAAATCAAATAAATGCAATCCTCCTTTTTCAAAATAAGGCCTTTACCTTAATAATACATTTTTAGATCTTTGATTAACATATGCAAGGAAATTCCCATCAATTTTTCTCCATAAAGTTACATTTTTAAATTTGGTGTAACTTTGGAACAGGACAATTTTTTCAAAACATCAGTACCGTCGGTACTGATGTTTTGTTGTCACTCATGTTCCAAAGTATCCACATTTTACGATAATACAGTTGTAGCATTGTCAGTGACACTGCATCGCAGACGCAGAAGATGGCAATCCATATGGTATCGTCCCACTTTGCCGACATGACATTTTGTCAGTGAAAAGATATGATATGGTTAGGGTAGGACAGGTTAGGCAAAAACTGGGTTCAAATAACATAATAAATTTTCGTAACATTTTTGCATATAATGGTCGTGAAGCGCCATCTAATTTCCTTGGTTTTTTCTCTTTCGTCGCATATATAGGTGAAAAACTTCGACAACTGTTCGATTGTGGTGAACGACGTGGACAATTACTCGACGTACCACATGTTCAAGCAGTCGTCGCGCCGCCAACGGTGGTTCATCTCCATCTCGAAGAGCGGGCGTGCGAGGCGTCGCAAGGCGTTCAAACCACGCAATAGACCTAAGGCCACACGTTTCCTAACCCAGCTTCCAGCCTATAATCCCCCGCCCAACTTCCGGGAGGAAATGGCCAACCGCAAGCACCGGAGAAAGCACAACTACCACCGGCTCAGGCCCAGCCACCCCCAGCACATCAGCGCCTGAACGACCGCAGCGCTACTACGCGGCTCTCGGACGGTATCGGACCAATAACCGCTGCCTGGTTAGGATATGCCCCGCGAACAGGTTGGGATGACGGCGTCGAAATATAGTTCCTACAAATATAACGGACATCCCACGATGCCATTCGCTGACGGATTCCACGTGACCGGTATGACGTCATTCCCGCCAGGTCGCGGGAGGAACCACGGACACTTCCGGTCACCCAAAACTACTTGAGCCCCATTCTCAGAGGATCCAACTCACATAAAATACCCTTGCACGTCATCTTGATGGCGAGATAAAAAAAATCCGATGGCGATTCTCACCAGGCAGACTCGCATCGCAACGGCGCTCTTGTTAAACGGTGTGAAGACGTATAAGTAGCAGACTAAGTGCAATGTGTTTAGACAACATCATATGCACAGCAGACGACCCTTGAATACAATTTGAAAACATGGCTAATAATTTTTCACTCACCTTAACGTTAACGGCAAAAACGTTAACGTTAACGGCATATGCCGGGTCCAGCGAGAATGGGGCTTAAAGCAACGTTCGGCACATCGGTTCCTGCGGATGCAACGCGTTGATCATCCCTCAGCGCCATACACGGAGGGCCAGTTTACACCCCGGTTTTAAGATGTACGGACATAGATGGCGCTGCTAGCGTAAAACTGACACTGTGTAATGACACCGAGTGATGGTTTCGTCGCCCTGGTGTGAACATCTTACGTGAAGGGTGTCAGATATGGAACGTGTGTACTTGACGTGAGGTTAAGTCATTTAGGCGACTGCAGCGCCATCAGTAGCAGAACCATTTAGTCCCCTAAACCGCACTTTACAAAAAAGCAACAACAGCGCCACTGGTGGCCGCAGGTTCGAAGCACTTTTCAAAGGATCCGATCCGACCTGCCGTTCCTTCAAGGGTCCATTTACCCAACAAGTCTCTTAGAGGTTCTTATTGGTCCAGCACATACTTTTCGATTAATCCGATGAAAATCAGCTTATCCCGGGCTGCTAATTCGACCACTCCGAGTTGTAGTTTTCGCCGCTCACGCCGGATGGCATTGCAAGGCATCCGTGCGCTACGACGCTCCTCTTTGACGTTCGACGCCGAAAGGTGGCGCCACCCGAACTTGAGCCCGATACATCTATACAAATATTTATACTGTAAATACCATCTTTTTTAATTTTTTTTTCTTCCTAAAAAGTGAAAGCAAGGGAGTTTGAAGTGTCTTGTGATATATTTTATGATGAAAATGAAGGAGGTGGTGGAACACGCCGTCTCCACGGAATGCCCAAAGATGGCGCTACTACTACTGCGGTTGCGCCCTCTGACCATCAAAGATTGCAGTGTTTCGTTTAGGAACGGGAGGCGTTTAAGGAAGCTACCAAGGGCGCTTTATGAATTCCGCTCATACGTCAATAAGGGGCCGGATTTCAAAAGAATTTTGTCGACTGCAACTTTGTGAAATGAAATACTTGCATGAAACAAATTCCCTCGAAAAAAAAAAAAAAAATCTGAATGAAATTTTCCCAAATATTACCTTTATTTAAAAAACCTACCCAATGTTAAAAAAACATCAAAATACAATGTTTTCTTAATGAAATAAATTATAAAAACTATTTGAAATATATTTGCAATGTTCTCTCTTTCAAAGATGTTCTGTTTTTTTCGCAAAGTTGGGTGTTCGCAATTTTCACGTACGTCCCAACCGCTTTTGTTTTCCTCCTCGTGATGTGTGTACATAATTTGCGTTCTGTGGACAGTTTATTAATATTATTATTATACATAAGATTGTGTTCAATTAATTATTAAGCGCTTTTTATATATATTACGCGAAAGCCACGATGAGGCTATGGAAGAAAGAATGGAGTTTGGCTTATACGGTACAGTAAACCTAAGGGCCGAAACCAGTCCCGTCCCCCGCGATCTGATTGAAGGAGCCCTTCTGCCCTTTTATACGTACAATACAGGGTTTTTTTCACGTGCGCACGTATGTGTTGTGTCGTACAAATGATAGATGCCATTTTGATTTTCAGTTTGAAAAAAAGGAACATAGATGGCGCCACTATGCCACTATGAAATACAGCTTTAAATTCAATGACTAAAATCTTGATAATTGTGTTATGTTAAACTAAATTTTATTTCCGACTTTTACAAATGCTAGAAAATTCATAATCTATACTAAGATTGATTGAAAAATAAATTATCTAAATCAGAAATCCATTTTCAAAGTGTTATCCATGATCAAACAAGTTAATCGGTGAATAAATTAAATTAACCGTGATGGTGTTGTATACGTGGATTTTAAGAATATTTCCCTGACTTTTTCACGTTGTTTTTTCATGGTGTTTTCATGGCGCGTTCATGTTTCCACCCCGATTGTCCACGTTGTAACAGTGAGTTCTCCCCCTGCATTTCAAGTGTTTCACATTGGCCTGTTTTTCGTTGAAAATGAAACGATTTTTAAATATACAATTCGTCATTGTCCATTATTTTTCGTTCATTATATGCATTTTTCTGCCAAGTTTAAGATAAAGGTATCATCGGCAACACTTAACGAAAGGTACGCACCTGGATAATTGTAGAATAAATGTGTTTGGTGCAACCGAATCTAGAAACACAGGGGGTCGTTCATTAATTCCTTCATAAATCATCTTTTTAGGGGCACTTCGGATAAAGACTGCCCAGGAATTCGTGCAGGTGTGGCCCTATATTCCAAAATGGAACGAGGGAAAAACGGCCCCATTTGTGGGGAATTTGCGTCGACAATGGAATGAAAAGGCCAGAGGGAAGCCATTGAGGTCGTGACCCCCGGTGCCGCAAGAGTCAACTGATGAATCGCCGGCTGCCCCCTGGGGGTCAAAGGACATATGGCGCAACTCCCGTCGTTTTCAAAGGGATAAAAGCCCTTAATTCCCTGTCATCTGGCGAGGGGGCGCTTCGTGCAACACGGCTAATCTAGGATTAGCTTTCGTTATGCTCAATAGTGTTGTTCAAAATGAAAAAAAATGAAGTGTTATGGACGGTTAGTTAACGGTTAACCGCACCAAGCAAGGATTAAAGCTTGGCCGTTAGAGGTCTTTAATCTGGGATTAACATTGTTCACATTACGCCTAGCTCAGTTAGTGCATAATCAGAGGTTAACTGGGTTTATTACGTTGCTGTTTATCTTTATGTCTATAATGATTTTAATATATATGATTATTAATCTTTTAAGTTTGCAACTTTTAAAAATATCGACAATATTTGTCAAAAAAGTCAAGAAATTGTTCTAGAGAATTTCAAAAAAATAGGGTTTTTTATATAAAATATTTCCTATTAACATAAATTTTCCAACGTGGACAGGAAAATCCAACATACAATGGCGTTTAACAAGACTTTTTCATGGTGACAAAATCAAGCATATTTTCCTGATTTTCAAGTCTGCTGGACACCCTGTTATGTCATGTTTTGTACTTGGATACTTATGACGTCATATGACATTAATTGCTCAAATTTCCATACGAATGATGTATTTTACAGATAATCTGTTATAATCACTATACGATATATATAGACATACGGACATTTTTCATGTTTGGGTCTCATTGCTACCTGGACTACCCATTGAAGAGGAAGGCGGCCATGCTGAATGACCCTGTCCAATGCATTTCGGGTGATATATGTGCGTAACACTTCGAAAATAGCCGAGGCCGGACAGGGGGCGTTGTTGGAACACATTGTTCAAAATGGCGACATTTTCATTCAATTTTCCGCCAATTTCACCGATGTTCGGAGACCTAGGGCACTGGGGGCGTTTCACGTCAATTGGGTTCAGCAGCTGCCCTTTGTGCGGAGATGTGGGGGCTTTTATTAGAGACACGTTTATTGATCGGTGTGCTCCGTTCAGCGAAGGGCCTCTGGGGGGGCCCCCGCCGCCAAAGGATAAGTCCCCGACGACCCAAGGAACACAATGGGAGCCTGGTCCATTGTAGAAAACAACAGGACACCAGGGGGTGCTGCAACCCGTGAGGTCGCCATCATATATATATATACGTACGTATAAGACGGCGAGAAGAGTTCAACGATAAAGGTCAAGCGGATTGACCGAGGATTACTTGGTTATTTTAAGAGGCTGGGAAAACCGGAAGTGTTTAAAATAGACAGGTTGTCTAGGGACAAAAATCGAAACTGAGCAATGAAAATTATATGAAAATTATACAAAAATATATTATTTAGATTTAGACCAAGATTTGTGTTAAACGATGGATATGTTTTAGAGAATACAGTGGATCCACAGTGCCCATGCAAGCACATTGGATCCACAGTGCCCATGCAAGCACATTGGATCCACAGTGCCCATGCAAGCACATTGGATCCACAGTGCCCATGCAAGCACATTGGATCCACAGTGCCCATGCAAGCACATTGGATCCACAGTGCCCCAACAGGCTCATTGGCTCCACAGCTCCCCATTACATTTATATTGTCTCCACAGAGTAGTCTATAGGTACACTGGCTCTTCAGTGCCCCATACAGACTTTACAGTGCACCTTACAGGGTCACTGACTCCACAGCTCCCCATGGAACTTTTGCTTCACAGCGCCCCATGGAACTTTTGCTTCACAGCGCCCCGTGGTACTTTTGCTTCACAGCGCCCCATGGTACTTTTGCTTCACAGCGCCCATAAAGGTGGATTGACTCTACAACGCTCCAGACAAACACATTCCTTAGCTACGCAGGCGCCCTCTATAGCAACGTTAGCACCACAGCGACCCTTACATAGACGTAGGCGCCACCTAGCGGCTACGCATGTCTCCACACGCTCGGTCGTTTTTCCCATGGCCGTATCGGCGCATTGGCTTAGCGGCTAAATATAGGGCGTGACCCCTGGCGGCTGCGGGCGAAATGTTTTTGAACTCGGGGGGGCTTTTCCGTCCGCATCAGCTTATTTGTGTATTTTGGGTATTTATTTGTGTATTTGCTCCGGAGGGAGACAAGAGTGGGGATTAGTGGAAGGAAAAAAGCGCGGCTAGATTTCGCCACAAAGGGCGCTGTAATCGCGGGGAGATTTTGCGCCGAAATCCGCTTGTTTGGGGCCTCGACCGACGTTCCCCCGTCGTCGGGAACGGAACGCGTGCGGGTATTTATGCCCCCCCTCCTCCTCCTCTCAACAATAGCGCCACCTAGCCCCTCGCTCGGATTAGCGCCGAGTGGAAACAAACAACGACGAGGCCTTTAAACATCGTAATAACAATAACAATAAAGAAAAGATAGAAAAAAAAAGAAAAAACCCCGACGAGAATAAAGATTAGAGCGCCGCCAGGGGATGAGAAAATGTAAATAAACCTAAGTGATGTGCTAATAGAGCCGTTATCACCTTCAGAGGCTCCACCTGGTGACGTAGACTGCAACCATGAATAGGGCGTCGAATTTAGCTGGAAAAATCAGAACGTTACACCAGTGCCTATTAGCCCAAGTTGGGGCCATCACAAGAACAAAAATCCTGACACAATTTTAACCTTCACTTTGAATACAAGTGATGAATCTGATAGCAATACTAAACCTTACTTCAGTGAATTATAAAGCCGAAATTTTGGGCATTTTTTACTAATACCAAAACCATACATTCCATAACTTCAAGAGGAAATAACTTATATTATGCACTGGAACTGGAAGGGGAGTTAACAATTTAAAAAAGAAAACAACTATTCCAATTTTCAAAATGAATACTTTAAAAAAATAATAAAAATAAAAATCTACTGAGGCTTAAATCTTAAGTCTAGTTCAGGGCGCATAAATCGTTACCCAGTCCCTGATTAAGGGACTTTTCAGCAATGCATGTGTTATATGGGATGCAACTGTTTAAATCCATTAACTAAATCAGCCTCTGCTATTTTGTCAATGTCTCCAATATCAGATTAAAAATGAAAAGGATCATATCAAATCAACCAGATAACAAAAATATGGTATTGGTGCTATTGTTCACTACGAGGTTTTAGCACTACTAGGGTGTTGAAGCACATATGTAGTATACGGCACTGTCTACGAACAGTAGAGGATGGTTACGACCATCGACGGCACCAGAGTGCCCTTTGCTAAATGCTACAAATCCAGGTAGCATAGTGTACTGTAAAGGATGGACGAAAGACGGTGGTACGAATATAATCCGCCCAAAATCGGTTGCGGGGGCTAAATTTAGGCGCTGACTCGAGGCCTCCCAAATATAGCAACGAAGCAAAAAGATAAATGAAAAGTTCAGCAGAGGATTTCGCTTTGTTGCTTTTTTTACGGTGAAATTTTCGTCTACGTTCGAATACGGGAGTCAGACGTGATTCGACGTGAATGCACCGGCGGCGGCCATCTTGGATTTTTGGCGCGTTTTCGCGAGATCGTTCTCCAAAACGCTTCATAAAGGGTATCAGCCCAACACCTCACATGCCTTAACATGATCCAGTAAAAAACCATAGCTGCTATAAACTTGCGTGGGTGATTTTAGATTTTGAAAATATGACGTCGATGTGGTTACACATTACGTCACTAAAATCATGCACCCGCTGCATTTTTTTCTAACCGTAAGTAATAAAAAATCATGGCAAAATATGGCAGTGTAAAACATCCCTATATAAAACGTCGAATGCGTCATAAAATATAAGTGATATGGCATGTATATTTTATTAGCTATTTTACTAACTTATCACCTACTTTTCATAAGGAAAGACTAACTGCATACGACTGTAGTTACGAAGCCAAAAGGTCAATTGTCAAGATGCCGTAACAACCTCGCGAAAACGCGCTATTTCGATAACAACCAGACAGAATATGAAAAATGTCGAAATGGAGGGGATGATGAAAAGCATGGGGAGCTTAACTTAAGACGTCATAAAATGAATTCTACCCCACAATAACTCATCTAGATGGGTGAAGAAACGGGGTCAAGACGCGGGGATCGGATATCGAGGGCGCCACCGTCCTTAGCGCCCCCTAGCGGGTGGCTGGGCAACGGCGCCTGGAGCATCGATCGGAACCCAAAACCACGAAAAAGCAAGTCAAAACGAGACGAAGACAGACGCAGACAAGATGGCGCCGCGGGAACGGACGAAAATAACCCAGGTTTTCATTCATGGAATTCGGGGCTTTTAGCGCCCGCAGCGCCATCCAACGGGCGCCAGGGGCAACCCTACGCACTTGGCCCAGCTCCACCGTTCAAGAAAGCTAGCAAGTTCAGCGCTTTCGCCAACACTCCATTCAATTGTTTTTTTCTTACTACACAACTCAGCATTGCAGGGTCAGGTAAGACACGTTTCTCTGACTTAATGAACGACCCCTGCCGTTCGGGTCCCTATCACCGGAAGCCCGAGAATAACTTGTCGAAAAGTCCAAATTCCTGTAGGTTTAAGCCTAAATAGGTTATTTTCTGTTCGCCAATGACGTCATCGTTATTTGCATCATATTAGCACACAATGATTTACGAGAGTGTTTAAGTTTATTCGATAAAGCGACCTTTGACCCCACTCCACCATGACCGTGAGCGGCATCAAAAATACTTAACTCAAATAGATCGAATGTCGTTTTGTTTAACAACACCAACGATGAAAGCATCCAAATTATAGTATCAAATGTAGCGGATTTCGCTTAATTGGGACATTCATTCAACTTGACAGTTTCTTACTATGTAGGAATCAAATCTTAAAGAACTATTGAACATTTGAGCTCCACAAATTTAACTATGGGCCGCTAAGATAATATGTTTGTGGTAAAGGCGGGTACGCAACAGAGCAAACACGAAACAAACACAATTTTTGCAGACTTATTTGTCGAAACTTGTTTTCAAGAACATTTTTCGACAAACAAGTTTGCTACCTAAGCTAACAAACATGTTAGATTCTGCCCACCTAGCAATCGAGATTAGGGTTTGAGTTTATATTTATGGAAATTTGCAAGAGATAAGAAGAGAAGAAGCACCTACACAGACGCAGTGCCCACACCGGAAAAAAACATTTCAATGAAGTAAAAGGGAGTTTGATGTTTTCGGTCAAAGCGCTCTTACCAAGGCCAGTATACTATGACCTGAGTATGACTAAAATTGTCGTCTTCTCTAGAAAGCACCTGGTGCAAAGCAGGTCATGGTATACAGGCTTTGGTAGGAGCGCCATGACCAGCAAACATTTGTTCCTTTGCTCGTAAGCAGACACCTATGTTTGCCTGGAAACCTGCTTTTTTCGCCAAGTTTTCTGAAACTTCTGAACAGAAAACTGGTGAGCAAACTTTTTTCGCAAACATGTTTCCGCAATCCTGTTTTTGTTTCGAGTTTGCTCCAGAGCTAAGAACTAAAACATAGATCTCAACACTTTAAATACGAATGGAAAATTTTCATATGGCAATAGCTGTCGCATTACACGTACAGTGTGTATGTCTGGAAACATTTAAAGTATGTTCATTCTGTACATCATAAGGCAAGGATATTCTCATACTGTATATCTCTGAAAATATGTAAACCCAAACATGTACAGAATATGGAGATTCACATATATTATTGCATATAGTACATTGTGACCATATGATTTCGAACCATCGCCTGCAAGACATCTAAGCTATAATCAATTTTGGGCCATGTGTTAGGCAACATCTCTTGGGTGGTACCAACAAGTTTCAGTTACCCGTCTTTTCAATGTGCCCAAATCAGGTACACGTGTTGCATGCACTCTGTCCTTTACATAACCCCTCTAAAAAAAGGCTAGGGGTTATGGTCGCCCTGACCACAGATGGAAGACCACACATACAATGTCCTTAAACTTAGCATACCATGCAAGTAATCTGTGACTTGGCTTCTACAGGGTATGAAGGGAAAATACTTAGCGATATTACCACAAACCTGCTGTAACTGTATAATAGTTTCTTTGTAATAAACTGTTGTAATGTTGAAATGACTATGTACAACATAGATATGCTATATGACTAAGGCACATTTATTGAAACAGTTATTGCAAGGACATGTATATGGAGAATCTGGGGTATGCATTTGTAGACATATGTACAGTATACTTGGATGTATGGTCAGGTATTTACATATTATATTGCATCATGTACAGTTATGCATGGGGTATGTTTACATATGCCAATTTTCTGAAACATTTCCAAAATGGCCAGTTTGAAACTTAGCAATGTCGAGACAGTTGCTTAGTCGAGATGTATAGACCTAGAATGTCCCAATTCACTAGAATTCACTATTAATGTTTCTAAAAAAAATATTCAAGATGTACTAAACTTTCGTGACTATAAGTTATAGTTTTTTAACAGTCACAACTGTCAATAGAATTTACTGGGAAACGTTCTGAAAACTGTTGAAATTTTAATATTTTCTAGATTTTATATAATATTATAATATATCAGCCTATAAATACTTTCTCAATTACCTACAGTAAGCATCTTCTGGATTGGTCCAACGAAATAAAATTTCAGAAGTGCTGAGTTGAATTGAGTGAATTGAATATCTTAATAAACAATACACAAATCATAGAATGGAATGCGAACCAATATTCATAAATTCTATCCAAATCAGTTGAATTAATGTTTGAACATGCCTTGTGCATGATTGAGCCTTGAAATCCATTAAATATATGCTTGTTTTTCCCAGTAAATTCACTGAAACCATGATTTTTCTTCGAAAGAAAGGAATTTTCGATGGATTCTTACAATGAAAACTCGTAACATAAAATACAAAAAAATCTTATCCTAACATCAAATGTTTCACCAGCAGAAGAAACTAAGGAAAAGCATTATTGGTTTTATATATATATATATTGTTTTTTACCAAAATGGCATTCATCTATGACAAAAATTTAATATACTACGGAAATGAAAGAGTTTGATATCCATTTCGTGGAAAGAGATATATTTCCAAAAGACATTATCCTTAAATGGAAATTGTACAAAGTTTTATGACACCGACCTTCTGGACAGAAAGAAGCTTTCGCTTTCTTATCTTATCATTTTCTACGAAAATAACCGTTTATTATCCTATTATTATATACCAAAACGTGATAAATACGTAATCCGGTTTCAGATTGCGATATAATCCGTGCAACCATGGAAGAGAGAGACGGGGCTTGTTGTCCGTGCAACAGGTAAGTTTTAATTAACACTTTAACAGTAATAGTAAGTAATGTCCATATCAGTTGACATTATATTTAATCGGTTATCTGCCATATAGTGACAATATAAGCTGTGATCACGAAATGGATTTCATCCTAGTAGTAAATCGATGTCGATTTCTGTGATGAAAATGTGCACGTGAACATGTCAATGAGTAATAAATATGTATGACAACGCGAGCGCATGCGCACTTGTATCCAAATCGGTTTTGGCAATAGGATGAAATCCATTTCGTGACAACATCCGCTATTATCCACTGTCACGTTAATCCAATTGCAAAATACAAATTGTTTAACATGTGAAAATGATGTTAAACATGATGAAGATAACACAGATCTAGCATGTTATTATAGTGCAACTTGGAAAACATGTTTTATAACATCGTGTTGGCGTTCAAATACACTGTACATACATAGATTTATACCCTTGTACGTTATTTTTCCAAATTGTCATCATTGACATCCACAAATTTTTGTACCTTGTGGTCCATGTCACAAATTTCTATATACTTTGTCAAAATATTCTGTCTGTCACCAGTTATGTTTCTGCTTGTGTGCAACAATTGACGTAGAATGTGTGTACACTTACTCATAATGTATGTGACTTAAAACAAATATTGACTACTGAAACCTGGTGGCGGTACTGATAAACACGTAACTTGTCAAATGAGATAAGTTTATAAAGCAGATGCCTGTCATGTTATTAATATGCTACACATGTTCTAGACATAACAAACTATACAAATGCTTCAGTTTGGATGCCCATGTTCAAAAATAGCATAAATTATAACTTTTAGAAACTGCTGATTTCAGTTATTTCTAAAATCTGACTAACTCATACAGGGAGATATGGGCATTTGTGTTGTGTATAGCCACAAGTTCGATACTCACCACGGATTTTTTTTTCTTCTAAAAAACCCATCTTCACTAACTTTAAAAAAAAAGGTGAGGAGGAGGTGATGAATGACAAACAAGATTTTCGAGGTTGTTGTAAACCAATTCCTGAGCTTTTTTTGCATCCTATTTTCGTGATCGGGCACCCCTGTAATCTAGCCGAAAATCTCCGAAGTCCGAGCCTTTTACAGCATAAAGGAGTAAATATTTGTTAGTTGTTAGCGCCACTTTCAATTTCTTATCTTATCTTTTTTGCTTAAACACCCATTTAATGATAACATCTTTTTCGCAAAGTTTTAAAAGTCTTCTTTGGAGTGTATTTTCGAGAGGTCTCGTCCTTACTTTGTGTAAAGCGCCAAATTCGGCACGTTTGACAAATGGTCCATCAGAAGAAAATCACTTTGAACCAGAAATTCACCGCACTCATCACTATTCGTGAAGATTACAAATCAAACGAAGAAGTTTACGCTTTATAACTCTTTTCACGAGATAAGCAACTGGTCGCCACTCTCACTTACATGTACATTTCGAAAGTTTAACAGCATAGGGTTAAACTAGAGTCATTGTCATCTGATACGACAACCCTCGTGACAATGATTGTAAGGAAATTTTCGTTTTTTTCCAATGGTCTCATAAATGGATGAAAATTTAATAGTCGATTACATAATTGTAATTTAGTTTAATAGACAGTTTTCGCATGCCAACGTCTTTGTACATATCTTAACTTTAATGGCGGGAAGGGACGAAGCACCCATGCGCACGTATTATGTTCAGTTGGTTCATTGGGTGGTTCAATGCGTGACTCCTCCCTTCCCGCCATCAAAGTTACGGTAAGCATAAAGACGCTGGCATGCTCAAACTGTCTATTAGAGAGATTGACCAACCGGAGCATACGTCTTTATACTGACCTCAAATGGAACTTTTGGGAAGGGAGGAGCATTGATTTGAACTACTTCAGTTAGTTCATTAGGTAGTTCAAATCAATGCGCCTCCTTCCCCAAAGTTCCATTTAAGGTCAGTATATAGACGTATGCTCACGTTTGCTGGCTTAATCTCCCTTTATCAAGGGGTTGAACTATAACGTTAAGTTACCTAATATGACAACCCTGGTGACAATAATTTTAAGGAAATATATATTCAGATTTTTAAAGGTCTTCAGTATTATACAACAACTGAGTGATCAGTTAACAATTGCTTAAGACTTTAACCGTATGTAGTTATACCCACATAATATAATTCCTGGTTTATAACAACACTCCCTTTCACCATTTCACCACTTTTTTAAAGTCAGAAGACCACCCTGCCCTTTGGAATTTGATAGCTGGGTGCTCTTCGAAGGTAATGAGTTGCGATTGGGTCAGAGTAGTTGACCCCTGTCTCGGGACATGCTCCACCCCCTCGTATTTTGTCCATTGTTATTGTTATTATTACTGCTGTTCCAGAACGCTCCATGTTGGCGAAACGATGCCGACTAGGATAACTTTAAAAAAATAACGTATAATTTGAAAAGTTTTATTAGACTTAAGCCTCGCTCAAGTCGCTGCCTAAAGCTTCACTCGAGGAGATTTAAAAATTGCGCCTTTATCTTCGCTCAGATGAATTCGATAGCGACGACATACATCCACCTCTCTAATAATACGGAAGTGACCTTTGACCCCTCACGCCATCTCGTAGACGATTATAATTTCCATTATTAATTCGCTATTCACCTCGTTGAATCCTATGGCTATACACCGGTGAGCCAAAAGCCGGCAACTATATTATTTAAAGGGAATCAAATGAAGCAGTAGAGTTTGAGCCAGCCAACGTTCATGAAACGATAACGATATCGGGAAATAACGCTGGCGGCCCGGAATGTCAATGGAATGGCATGCTTCGGATAGGGCAGTCCTTGGCTTTCCGGGCCGCCAGCGCTGTTTATCGTTATCGTTTCGTTAACGTTGTCTGGCTCAAACTCTCTATTGATAATCAGGGCCGGGAAGAGATGGTAACATAGGCTGCAACCAAATGGAAAAACTGGCAAATATTCTACAGACAAATTTCACTTTTACTGCAGAAAAGTTGTACCCATACTGTCGAAAAATTTCACTTTTGCTATAGGATAGTTCGAGCAGTCGTTTGGGACACTGCCAAAGGGGCCTCCTTTAAATCTGCGAGGCCCAAACCAAATGACCTCCCCCCCCCCATCTGCCCCTGCCTGTTGCTAATAAGTGTACTTTGAGGATATTTCACCAAAGTATGGTTTTTATCAAATGAACTTTAAAATTGCAATAAGAGTCCGATTTCCCCAATTAATCCTTAATGTCAATTAGTAACGAAAAAAACATAATGAATACCAAAAGCACCATGTTGGTGGTTCAAAACATGTTTTCCAACATTAAATTTAAAGATTCGTACATCGAGATTTCGGAAAATTAAAAAAAAAAAAAGTGAATATAATAACTTGAAAATAAGTCTTCTTGAAATTGGCTTGTTGCAGATCACCACGTGAAAACAACAGGAGCGACGGAAGCCCTGCGAGGGGGGTCCTGGAGAGGGCGATTCCCACCTCTCACGAGGCCCAACCAGGAATTCCGGCCCACTGGGGCCCCTTCAAGCAGCTGTACTGCAGGACGCGTTTCAATTTGTCCATAGACAGTGCGGGAAAAGTGTACGGAGCCCCCGAAGCCTACCATCCTTATGGTGATTAAGGACATCCTTATGGGTTCTAGGGCAGCTTCGACCAGGCCATCTTCGACTAGTGTAATCTTCGAACATAGTATCCCAGAATGCATAGCGG